>JAZGTK010001461.1:0-39803 GCA_036877625.1 Ambastaia sidthimunki | reverse complement strand
AAAACACCTCAGCAACAGAAGCACATAATCAGGACACTTTTACAACATGTAAGACAAGGTAGAGGAGTCTTTGGGGTTGGGGTAATCCAGCGTAGGCGAGCAGGCATCTGGTCCTGCAGCTATAGTACAGCGCTGGACACACAGACCCACTTACCAGGCTGGCGGTAAGGTGGGAGCGAGGAGTGCAAGAGCATCTCACTGCCGTGATCTGCCGGGGGAGTTGTTTTTCAGCAGTGGCCTTGGCCGAGGCCACTGCTGTTGGGGGAGCTGAAAGCAATTATTTGGGCTTGGGGCGAGTAGCCGCATACCAATTTACTCAACTACACTCTTTGTACATTCTGGTCTCCAAGTGGTGTTAATGAGTCCGTTGCTCGAAGTGAGATCAGACAGTGCGTGAAGGTGAGGTGAGTGCTTAAGTAGCGTGATGATTAATGACTTTTACAGGTGTGGGTAAAGGTGCGTGCTGTGGTTGTGAGGTGAGAGAGCCTGGCTCGTTTGTGACAGTACCCCTCCCCCCTGGCCTGCTCCTGAGGGCCGTGGATCCCATCTATGCAGTGGTCAACCTCTTCCTCAGGGTGCTGGTCAATCTGGATGGGTCCTGTTGAATTCAGCAAGGACAGCTGGATTGAGGATGTTGTCTCGTGAAACCCAGGATTGTTCCTCAGGTCCGTAGCCCTCCCAATCCACTAGGTATTCCAGGTGACCACCACGGTGACAGGAGTCCAGGATTTCCCGAACAGAGTACACAGTACCATCGTCTATTTCCAGCGAAGGAGAGGGTTCCACTGTCGGGCCAGGCTCTTTTGATGAAACAGATTGAGGTGAGTGACATGGCTTGGGGAGTGATACGTGGAAAGCAGGGTGAATCCGGTAAGTGGTAGGTAATTTTAGCAGGTAAGTGACAGGGTTGATTTGAAGGACTATGGGGAAGGGACCAATGTATCTGGGACTTAACTTCTTGCAGGGCAAGTGCATGAGGATGTCCCTGGTGGAGAGCCAGACCAACTGTCCTGGCTGATAGACTGGGGTGTCGGTCCGGCGAGCATCTGCCTGGAACTTCTGTCGGTGCACTGCCCTCTGAAGATGGTGGTGTGATTGATCCCATCATTTGCTTTGATGTTCTTGTTTCCAGGTCTGTACTTGATGGAGAAATGGAATCTCATGAAGAAGAGGGCCCATCGAGCTTGTCTTGGATTAAGACGTTTAGCATTCCGTAGATACTCCAGGTTCTTATGATCTGTGTAGACTGTGAAGGGATGTCTAGCTCCCTCTAACCAATGACTCCACTCTTCCAGGGTGAGCTTGATGGCTAGAAGTTTTCTATTCCCGATGTCGTAGTTGACCTCCACTGGGGTGAGTTTCCTAGAAAAGAAGGCACATGGTAGGAGTTTGGCTGGGTCTCCATGCTACTGAGACAGTACCACTCCAACACCAGTGGTGGAAGCGTCTACCTCCACCACAAAAGATCCTGAGGGATCCGGGTGTATTAGGAGCAGTGGTAAACGTCTCCTTGCGCTTCTTGAATGCTTATGTGGCAACAGGAGTCCAGGACAAAGACTTGGGCTTGCTCTTTAACAGGTTGGTAAGTGGGTTGATGAAAGAGCTGAAGTTCTGGATGAAACGTTGGTAGAAATTGGTCAATCCTAGGAATCTTTGAAGTTCTTTAATTGAGGTAGGTTGAGGCCACTCACGTACTGCCGTGATCTGAATACCATGTTCACTGATGATGTATCCCAAAAATGGCACTGACGACTATTGTAATGTGCATTTCTCAGCTTTGAGAAAGAGATGATAGTCTCTCAGACATTGGGGGACCTCCGCAACATGCTGGCAATGTTCAGCCATGCTCTGGGAGTAGATCAAGATATTATCTATGTAGACCAACACAAATTTGTGGAGAAACTCCCGGAGCACTTCATGCATGAAGTCCTAGAATACGGAGGAGGTGTTAACCAAGCCTCCATCCTTCTTGATGACAAAGAAGAAGCTCAAAGCAGCAGGGGACTTAGATGGACACATGTATCCACCTTCACCGGCAACACTGCTTCCTCTCCACCAGTTGTCAACAGTCCCATGGCTAGCCCAGCGCCCTACTCTGGCATGGCGGGAGAGACGGTGGTTCGAGATGCAGCCCCATGGTTTGTGCTTAAGTGGCGTGATGATTAATGACGTGCAGGTGTGTGTAATCAGTACTCCAGTGGAGGTGCGCACTGTGGTTGTGAGGTGAGAAAGCCTTGCTCGTCCGTGACACCTTTATTCTGACTAAGTCTGAAGTGACTTGAGGTAAAATTGAGAGGACTCACATACAGAAAACAGAAAAATTATAAAACATGAATAACACAGAGTACAAAATACATGGTAATATTGCAAATTGTATTCTTAATTATAAGGTGTATATCAATAAAACTAACTAGGAATACTAAAATTGTGATAAAATTGTGAAATAAAAAGTAGACTGAATTGATGATAGCTACAACACATTTGGACCAAATCAGTGGTGTATGAGAACATATAACACATGTAACATATGTATCCAGACATCCTACTGACAGAGTTGACAGCCATGCTTGCCCAGGCTGCTCAGGATCCTGAATCCTGACGGTGCTGGCATATCAACTACCTCGAGTTATTGGGGGTACTTTTTGCCCAAGACATTTTCTGACCACTGATTCAGTGCAAGCATGTGTTGATTCAAATGGACAACACAATGACACTGGCATATATAAATCACAACTCTTACATATGTATCGCTTCCTGGTAGGATGTGGTGTCTTGGTGTCCTTTTCCCAGCTGTGGGTAAAGAACATAGTGCTAATATTTTTTGGTCTCAAAAGTAAAAAACATATTCCCATTGTCCTTCCAACCCCTTGTGATCTATGCAATTTATGTGGGCTATTAGGAAGGTTACAATACAGGCTGAGTGCACGTGTGGATTGGGGAATATTTTGTCATTCTTCTATGCAAATCCTCTCAAGCTTGATTGGGTTGGATATGGGTCATCGGTGGACAGCCATTTTCAGGTTTCTCCAGAAATGTTCAATATGGCTCAGCTCAGGGCTCTGGCTTGGCCACTCTAAGACATTCACAAAGACATTTACAAAGCCAGACGAGTCAGGCTCTTAGACGAGTCCTGGTGTGACAAACCTCTTCCATTTGAGAATTATGGAGTCCAGGTGCTCTTGGGAATTTTCAGTGCAGCAGAAATTTTTATGAAGCCTTTCCCAGATCTGTGCCTTGCAACAATTCTTACTCTGAGCTCTGCAGGCAGTTCTTTTGACCTTACTTCTGAATGCACTGTATCAGAGGTGATTGGGGCTCTCAAGTGCAACCCCTGGTATCACTATATCAGTATCAATAAGATTTTTATTATTAGGGCCCAAACATTGAAAGTGTAAACGGGGCCTTGGAATTTGGCACACATGTCCAAACGGGCCCTTGAAAACTCTTGAAATTTGGCACACATGTTAGAGTTATTAGCTATTAAGCCCTGGCAAAGGTTGATACATAGGTGGGGCAAGGGAGCTTGGTGGCTGCAAAAAGGCCACAAAAAGATGGTGCATATTTTTATAAACTTTCTAAACTTTTCATGCCACTTTCTAAGAAAGGCATGCTGTAAACTTTTAAATACTCCTCCTAGGGATGTCATGTGATTGTCATCAGACTTGAACATCATGCCAAAACATTAAAGATGCTTAAATATTGCTGCCATGGTAATGCTTTAAACAGGTGTTGTTGGTTGATCATAGTAATGTGGCTTTTGTGATTTACAGTTATAGTGCCACCAACTGGCGGCAGAATAAATAGTCATCATTGCCTTCATCACCTAGGTGTTGAAAGTATTTTGATAGTTTGATGCTTGACAAGGCATTAATTTGTCAAACATATCTTTGGTTAGCAAATTGTTAGTTATTTAACCTCATTGCAGTTGGATTACTTTACAGTGTTCCCTAACATGTCTGTATCTGTTTATCGTTATAGATGCCCCAAAGTTTATTTAATTTTCACACATTTTTGTATGGACATTTTTCTAAGTTGAACATATTATTTATTTGTATTGTAACTTTTTTCATAGTCCTAGAGCATGAATCGGAATTCACTAAAACAGTGTTGTATTAAACTACAGACAAATGTGATGGTAAATTGTGAAGGATGAGTAAAGAACTAAAACAATAAGGTCTTGGCAGGCAATTGATTTGCATAAGTCCCAACAGTCTACAGTGTGTTGATTCCAACACACCCAAATGACATAATTTTCCATGATTACAATTTTTAATCATTTTGAATAATCCACAAAAAAGAGGAAAAAAACGAAACTGTATTCTATTCATGCTTTGGTGTATTGACACAAAACTTAAATATGTCATCACAGGCATGACCTGAGGTTACATGCACGGTTTCATCACAGCACCACATAGGTCCAGGGAAAAATTGATATTTTGACTTAACTTAAAAAAAAGGTCTAAAATCATTAGTTTTATCTTTAGATTCCTTGAGGTATCCTTCATCAAATGATATCTAATGTTCTATGGTCAGCCATTATCTAATGTTCTATGGTCAGACGTTGTCGTCTATTTTAAATTTAGTCAAAAAATGCAATTTAATAAATGCAATTCTGTATCTATACAAAACCTGGTATGATCCAGCATCACCATAGTCTGAGGTAACCAAAGTTTGAGGCTGCCGCCACCTAGTGTTCAAACGACGTAACAAAATGTATGAAAATTTTTGTAACGTGTTTAAAATAACATATTTTCATGTTAATTCTTTCTTTGGAATCCTTGGGTAATGCTGAGTACTACAGTACAAAAGACTGTAAAAGGACTGTTTGCAAAACGTTTGTGTATTAACTATTTTATATGTGTCATTGTCTCAACAGATAATTCATTTTTTGAATAATCAATATTAAACTTGATAGATTTCATCAGCACGTGGATCTAGATGCAATGTAAATTGTTGCTAGGGTGTGGTCAGGAGGTTGTCAGTGCAATAGCTAAAGCTCACTGACAGCCCTAGTCACCCACATGTCTCTGCAAAGTTCTAATGCTAAGATGTGGCTTATTCATTTTATTACATGGTTGCTAGGATACAATAAATGGTTGCTAGGGTGTAGCCAGGTACTTAACAGGGTAAAATCAATAGACAGATGTGTATGTGGATCAAAAGAGCCAACCCCCATGTCTCTATGATGTTCTGGTGCTGAAACATAGCTAATTTATGTTGGTTGCTAGGGTGCTCTAAATGGTTGATAAGGCATGATAAGTTTTCATAGGCTAATTTCCATGATAATAATTAAAGACAACTTGACAGTCTGAGTCAAAAGATGTTATGATGTCTATCACCTTTTTAAATGGAATGGGGTGGTTGCTAGGGTAATGTAACTGTGCATTTTTCTTCTTTTTCTGCCCTAGCAACCAATCACAATTGATTCACAAGCACCACTAATTAGCCATATTTTGATATGTCTAACATGGTAAATCATGCTTGCATCATAATAAAACATGCTAGCATCATGGTAAAACATGTTAGCATCATGTTAAAATGTGCCAACATCACGCTAAAACATGCCAGCATCATAATAAAATGTGTTAGCATCATGTTGTGATGCTAAAACATGCTGAAATAATGCTAGATTATGTTAAAATGTTCAATCAAATAAATCAAATTATACTGTCTTTTCTTTTTAAAGAATGTCAAAAACTATGCTTGAACCCTTGGCAATTTGGAAAATGGCAATTTTGGAGCTTATGTGCTGCTTCTTCCTGAGTTCTGATTGGCTATTTATAATTTGTAATTTATCATAATTAGAGAATTGTAATATTATATTTGCAGGAATGTAAGTGCTGTCACAGGCTCCACTTTTTAACCAACTGTATATACTCCCCAGCCAACATTTCCATGTGGGCCCAATGTGGATTTCTGATGGGCTGTCACTTGGGCCCTACATGTGCAACTCAAATGGCACACAGAGAAATTTGTCTACTGGCTCCACATGGCCTCCAAGTGTTTTAGCCCAAAGCGTTTGGGACCCATAGGTCCCAAATAGATGTTAAAAATGAGGCTAAAGTGCGTAACAGACAGGACCCTTATGGGGCCCACATGAGTCAACCCACAAATGGCACAAATGTGGTTATTGTGTAACCACACTGGGTGAGAAATGGGTCCCATTTATTTATTTCATGATTGATTTTTATCCTTAATATTATTAACTATTAACAAACCCATTTTAAATCTTCCATTTATTTCTAAAAAATTGTTTAAAAAGTTGTGTCCACCCAATTGTGATTCTTCTATTAAATGATCTTACATTTACATTTATTCATTTGGCAGACGCTTTTATTCAAAGTGACTTCAACATTGAATTCAACATTTTTATCAGTATCAGTTTATACAGGAATACTGTACTAAGCTTCTATTAAATACAATTAAATGACAAATGTCATTTTGTTGATTTTTGGTGAATATTATTCGTAAATAATCCACTGCCACAACTGTATAAAGTGACATATAAAAAAAATTCACCTGTAGTAATTAGGTGCTGTGTATTGGAAGGTAATACAGCGATCAGAATGGAAAAATGTTACTTTGTTGATGTTTGTTGAATATTGAATAGAATCCAGTGCTATGTCTGCCTTAAGTGACATACCGGCAAAACTCCACCTGTAGTAATTAGGTGCTGTGCATTAAGAGGTACTACAGAAATCGGAATGGAAAAATGTCATTTTGTTGATTTTTGGTAAATATGTTTTTTATGAGTGGTGACAGAGGATGCACTTTGTCATTTGTTGACGGCCCCTTACACAGACACTAGCGCAAGTACTATAAGAATGATGTGCACCTAATCGTTTTTGTGTGAAAATAGATAGCGACAACAAATGTATCGTTTTCGTTTGATACATAAGAATAGTATGAACTTTATGTAACCCTGATCTCGTTACTAAACTAAAGTTTGCTGTGAAATCCGAATGCGGGGAAATTTTAGAATATCCAGCGAATATCAAACCTCCTGCCAAGACACTAGCAGACCCTACTCCTCTCTGTTCAGAAACATCATCACCACATACCAAAGATTAATGGATGCAGTAAGCACCACTTGACATACAATGTAACATGGACTTTAATACTTTTTGAATGATTTAAATGTCTGCTTAACTGCCTGGTTGACTGTTTTCTGTATCGTTTGTGTAAAAAAAACTTTAACTGTAAAAACAGTAATTATAATATTGTGTTCCTTTGGTATTAACAAAAACATAACTCAAAAAAACAGTGTTATTACACTGTTTCCCCTATATACATTCTGCAGCGGCGCTTTCTTTAAAGTAACGTGATGTGCTACGTTTTATTATCTATTTAACTAATCAACTTGGATATATGCTTATGGCCGTACCACCCTGAGCAGGCCCGATCTCGTCTGATCTGTGCTGCTAAGCGGTGTCTAGTTACTATTTAAATGGGAGACCGTGCTGAAGTTAATTTTATAAAGCGCTTTTCACAATGGCACATTGTTGCAGCTGTAAAAATGACAATGAAAAATATTCAAGGATATTTACAGTGTACTTTTGAAACTTGAAAAATAAAAATAATGTAAAAATAAAGTGCGCACATACACATATATACATATATACACATACTCATATAAAAAATATGACATGGAATATGACATGGAAGGCGTTAAATAGCATAAAGTTACTGATAGCAGCTCTTACAACAATCTGCTGTTACATGACTGGCTGTATACTGATGCTTTAAAAAATGTAGATGGGTGGTTTTAAATAGAATCAAATAGATACCAGTAATCAAAATAGCAGAATTGCAATAAATAGTGTGTCTGTGTTCACGACTTGCAGTGTGTTCACTCCTCATTTGCGATGGGTTAAATGCAGAGGTTACATTTCAGGTATGGGAACCATACCATATCTGACAGAACATGTCACTTTTCACTTTATTGCTTTAGGCTTTATAATGCAACCTTCTCCCTCCCCACCCTCTCTGCCTACACCACTGAAGCAAACGATCTGGAATCCATATAGAGTGGAAAAAAAACATTGTAGAACCAGGCGCATACTGTAGTGCTCTAGGATGTTTGGTCTATCTGATTGATGCTACTTGCTGTGTTGCTATGTTGTTCGATGCACCAGAAGTCACAATTTAAAGGGTTATTTTGCAAAATTTTCTTATGAGGGGCATGCCCCCAGACCCCCCTAGCATTGCTATGGTTACCGACACAGCACCCCTGCTACAAAAATTTCTAGGGGAAACACTCACTAGACTGCTTAGTAGTCTATTTATAAGTAGCCTAATAGTGAACCTACAAAGAGTGGCCTACAATATGCTATTCTTGTGCTGAGTACACCCACATACTCAACTATTGCAACAATACCATGTAGGCCTTGTTGGAAACTTTTTCCAGTGAAGACCAGGAGATTCTCTTTAGCAGTAGTCTTTTTGTAGAAGATGACGAACACGAGTCTACGCGTCAGAGTGTACTTTAAATGTTAGACAAAGCACTCAGGTAACACAAAGCACAGAGGGAAGTAATCACCCCAGACCCTGAAGTCCCACCAACTGTTCCAATCCAGACTGTTGATCCAATCTGCATAATAGATTCCTTCAGACCATTTCATTATCATGGAGACAAAGAAGGGTTCACACCTTAGTTTCATTTATTGTAACCTTTACGGGTCCATTCCATGGCATATGTTGGTTAACATATGCCCCATCCTCTAATCTTGTAACGCTAGGGGCAGTTGTGGTCTACTGGTTAAGGAGTCGGGCTTGTAATCAGTAGGTTGCTGGTTCGATTCCAGTGCCGGCAGGTAGCAACTGAAGTGCTGTTGAGCGAGGCACCTAATCCCTGATTTCTCCCTGGGCGCTGCAGTTATGTGTGTGTTCACTCCTTACAGAAGATGGGTTAAATGCAAAGGTCACATTTCAGAACACAAACAGAAAGACAGAGGAGCAGTATCTCATAATACATTTAATGTTTTAAATCCTAGTGCTCATATAATTTTTATAGTATGTAACCTTTTCATTATTAAAATGTTGTTGATCGTATAGTGTTTTTTAAAAACCTTGTCTAAGGTAGTTTGACACTTATGGACCAGTGAGGTGAGGATTAACCATTTAAAGGGAAAACCTTTGAGGAAATCTTCACCACCGGGTTGGCACCCAAGGCCTATTGCACTTCGGTTCTTCCCTGGGCTCCTCACTGATCTGTGTTTTCTAATCTGTCCCTGTCATCAATAAAAACTACTTTACAGTGTAGAAATTGTTCCTTACTTTGCACAGTGTGAATGAGCAAATACCATAATCAGCAGATTTAAATCCTCTAACAAAACATCAGTCGTAGCAGACATCATAAAAGACAAAGGACAAATTGGTGTCTGTAGCCTGTTGTAACATAACATTTAGAGCTGTAAACCATTTTCCTGAGGAGAGGTGGTACAAGAGGTCACGTTAGTTTTACACACGTGCCTCCAAAGGAAAGAAAAACAACCTTGCATAATTTGTTGTGCAAAGAGTCTTTCATTTTTGTTGCAAATGTCAATTCAAGGATAAACTCTCACAGCCTAAATGATTTTTTGTCTTAACAAATTGCCCCACAAGTTAGGTAGAGAGAGGGGAGGGGCTGCCTAAAAATTGTTAGTAGGCTGTGTAGGAGCTGAGAAACGGTGTGCATTTCTCCAAACATCTTTTTGCTTTTCCTGCACTCTTTCATATAATGACCATGCTTACCACAGAAGTGACATCTGCTGTCCCTCCTAGAACATTTATGCCATGATTCTTCATGATTCTGCTGCAACTTTTACTTTTGTCCTAACATCAGCATCTCTTTCCCAAGTGGCTAGTCTACCCAAATTGTTTCGCAGGCTTCCATTAGACCATGTGAGATCTAAGAAGGGCAAAGCATTTCTCTATTCTGCTGAAAGGCCATCAAACCACGCACAAACTAGTGGACCTTTATCGACTAATACATTGTCAGGACTATTTGCCATCCCACTGTATGCTACGGCTGACTGGCAAAATCTTTCAGTATATTCACTTACAGTTTCTTCCTTTTTTGCACACAGCTGTCAATCTTTGGACCAATAATGTCTTTTAACACTGTTAGAACTTCCTCTCGCAGATCATCCTTGCTGGTATGTTTGAACTCAGAAGCATTTACAGTGGATTCAAAACTGTTAAATTCTGACTCTGTTAATACCTGAGACATTTCCACTAGAAACATGTCATAGAGACGCATTTTTCTGGACAGTTCTCGTCTAAAATCAGAAAAATTAGCACGTGCTGATGGCAAAGCTTGAGACAGTCTCTCTATTGCTTCAGGACCTAGAGCCTTAATGGTTGTCTGTGCTTGAACTTCTACTGGAGGAGCAGGAGTCATTTCTACCTCTTCCACTCCACTTTTACCTCTTTTCCATGCTCCACAAACTTTGACTGATCTATCAATTCAGTTATGCCAATAAGAGATGCACAATCTTCCTCAGGGTTAAACAAAGACTGTACATCAGGATATACACTATTTAGCTGTGTGGATTTTTTAAAATCATCTTTTGTTGAAGCCTTTATCTGGCCCAACTTTTTGGTGAAAGATGATACTTGAGCATGTAATTCTTTGTTTTGCCCTTCTAGCTCTGCAATGCACTGACTGTATTCTTGTGCTATTGCGACACAAAATTCTCTGTGACAACAAATAATTCCTTCGATGTTTTGCTTCCTAATACATGCACCAAGCACCTTTTTGCATTCTTTAATGGACCATACTTTATCTGGATGAAATCCATATTTCTGCCTGATTGACTCTGTTACTATGGAATTCATGTGTTCCCCTAATATTGATTTAAAGTCACTGTCTGTCCACAGAGGGGTAGCTAGACCACATTGTTCAGTTGTGGGGATCTGCCCAGCACTCTTTTTAAGCATTGTGGCTATTCAGAGGATTTTTGTAACAGATGATCTTACACACAAAAACAAACAAACTCTTCCCTGACAAAGCAGAGGATAACCCAAATTCTTCCCTGACCAAGCAGAGAATAACACAAATTATTTCCTGACCAAACAGAGGATAAACCAAATTCTTCCCTGACGAAGCAGAGGAGCTCTACCTGTTGGAAACTTTTTCCACTGAAGACTTGGATTCTCTTTAGCAGTAGTCTTTATTGTAGAGATGACGAACACGAGTCTACACGTCAGAGCATACTGCTTGGGTGCTGCAGTCATCAAGTCTGACTTAAAGCTATCATACATTTCATTTATAACCATTTTAAGGGGCGGTCTCTTCAAATGGTAGACAAAGCACTCAGGTGACACAAAGCACAGAGGGAAGTAATCATCCCAGACCCTGAAGTTCCACCAACTGTTGATCCAATGAAAATAATAGATTCCTTCAGACCACTTCATTATCATGGAGACAAAGAAGGGTTCACACCTTAGTTTCATTTATTGTTTTAGGGCTTTGATTAAATCATGAGCAAATGGTTAATGGTTCCCAGGAAGAGGCACCAAAAGGTGATTATATGCTGCTGTTTTTATCTTGAATGCCCAATGCAATGTATAAAACCTTAGTATTGATTATTATGGTGGGGGGAGAAGGAGAATCAGGTGATCTTAAAGTGACTCTCATTTTTATTTTCCCACAGCCTGTAACCTAGATGTTGAACTAACAGAGGTCCATAACTTGAACATACACTCCTGGACTGACAGCAAAAATATACTATCAACTGACAATCTACTACGTACACCTATATGTAGCCTAATCCTGGTCAAATCCCAAGACAACTTCTGATCTGTGAAATATTCCCCTATAAAGGTACTGTAATTACAGATAGTCTGAACAAAGAGTGGCCTACTATTTCTAACCCTAGAATACTAGTATACTAGTCTTGAGCAGAGCGAACACAGAGCGAACAATTTGCAAGGATGTTATGTATGCTTTCACCTGACCTAACAGAGCAAACATATACATATCTATGATTATCTAAACATGGCTATGACCTACTGGTGACTTGCATGCGGGACTCAAGAAATCCTGTGATAACCTACTGTATATTTACTATTATATCTTCAAGCACACTCCTCAAACCACTAGATGAATTCTGATCTGAAAAGACATTTTAAAAATGCACTCTATACAGAGATAGCCTAATCTTGATCAGAGGTTTACAATATTGACCAATATACAAATCTTGTTAATTTAACTGAAAGTGCTACTGCTTGACATCAATTTTGATATCAATTGATCAGAAAAAAATTTCTAGCTTATGTCATGTTCCAGATTTTCAGTGACAAATGACAAAGTTAACTGTTCTTGGCAGTTGCTATATCTCTTATACCTCTCTCCTTATCTCCTGATCTCTCAAGAGCATTGCTTGCATTTCTTACATTGTTGTGTTCAATAACACAAATACATTTTTTGCGAACATATATTCTGCTTGATTCCATGTTGCAGAATTGTGTGCGCTTCTTACGTTATACCGCTCAATAATATGCAAAGTATGCTCTTATTAATTTAATGTCCAGATTTTGCATTTAACAACAACGCTTTACCTCATTAAAGATTTGATTAAGATTTGTGAGTATCTAACAAAGATCTGACCAATATGTTCACCTGCAGTTGCCTTCTCAGTTACTGTATTGAACTGCTTAATAATAAACCTAACACTAAATGCTAAATCTATGTTCTTGTTAGTGCAATTCATTAAAGAGCTTGCTTTGTTAATTGTTAATTTTTTGTAACATCTACTTCACAGCATTTATACCACTTAAGAAACATGCTTTTACATATTCTTGTCTTTATGTTCAATAAAAGCGTAAACTGCAACCAAACACTTTTTCTCATAATATTTGTGTGTTTCTTTCTTTGAACTGCTCAATAATACTAACTTTTGCAAAAGTAGAATTCTTGATAATTTGAAGGGAAACCACTTCAGAATTTGAATTTCATGAATTTAGCTGGAAAAATGCTGGGAAAAAGCAGGTGTTTTGTTTTTAGATTTATTTTTATGTTAGATACTCAAACATCTATTGAGAAATTTTAAACAAAACTAAAAAGAAGATGTTCTTTGTAAAGGTTTTTTAGTATTATTGAGCAGTTCAATAAAAAACGGACAAATCTTGTGAGAAAAAAGCAATTGGCAGTTGCAGTTTATGCTTTTATTAAACGTAAAATGTTGTTAAGCAGATTTTACAAAAAATTAACAACTCTAGGGAGCAAAAGCGATTGAAAAGCAATGACAAGAGCCCATGTTTTGCAATTGGTTTAACCAAATTTAATGAGCAGTTTCAGTACCAGAAACGCACAAATTAACCGAGAAGGTGATTGCAGATGATCTAGTGATCGAGTGATCTTAACTGTTACTAAGCATACAAAATAAGCCTAATCCTTACCAAACAGCTTCTGCCCATAAAAATAGTCATGTTGAGAACTGAGAGCAAAAATTGTAGTATTGTTCTGTTGGGTACCTATGCTATGAAAGCGACCCTGTATGCAGGACTAAAGAACTTTACTGTTAACAATATTATTGCCTAAACGCATGCGTTTAATAAACCTCTGGGTCAGACTTGGTTTAATTGTGTGTATAAATATAAAAATTGCAACATTGTAATTAAGTATTATAATTATATTGTGGTATGCACCTGGGACATGAAATTTGCAGGAATAAACTTGATTCCAGAGATGCTGAGCAGTATGAAAAACAAAAAAATTTAGTAAATCTAGTAAATATATTTAGGTGCTATTTATGCTGTCAATTACACTAAAGCCAGGAATATGAAAAATGTGCAAAAGATTTCAGTTATGTTGACTGCTAGTGGAAAATTTGGAGTTGACAAGGGTAAAGAGATTACACTGCATTTGGAAACACAACTTATGGAATTACTATGATACAAATCACAAATCATTTTTCAAATTTGATTTCTTTCTTGGCTGCACAATGCAAGAAATAAATGAATATAGTGGGAGCAAATTCTGGAACAAGAAATTAAGCAGAATATATGTTTGCAAAAAATTTACTTGTTATTAGCAGAACAATGTAAGAAATGCACAAATTTTTAAGTTACTTTGTGATTGTTGTAAAATTCTAGAACATGACATACGGTAAAAAATGTTCTAGATCTATGAAAATTCTTCATGAAAATTAATCTTGAGCAGCAGTTAATACTTTTAGTTCAGTTAACAAGTTAACTAGATTAGTATATTGGTCAATATTATAGGCCAATCTCTGTTCAGGATTAGGCTATCTCTGTATAGAGAGCCCTTATAAAAGCATGCCTTTTCAGATCAGAAATAGTCAGTAATAGTGGTTTGAGGTGTGCGCTTGAAGATATAATAGTAAATGTAGTAGGTTATTGCAATAATTCTTGAGTCCTGCATACAGGTCATCAGGATGACATTGCCATGATTGGATCATGTACATCAGTACTAACTACTGCTCCTGGTAGTAGGGTCACACTGGAGTTCTTGAGAGCTGCATACAGATCATTGGTATCGCAAATAAATGTGTATTTGATTTTGTATGTATATGTATTGAAATGTATATGTTTGCTGTCAGTCCAGGATTTGGCTACAGGTATATATAAAAATCGAACAATAATTGTACCTATATAGTAAACGAGCTGAGTGCACCCTCAAAAATACTTTGTTATATGGGTCAATATTTTAGGTTACTCTCTGATCAGGATTCGGCCACCTGTATAAAGAGTACTTTAATATGAGAATCCATTTACAGATCTGAAATAGTAACAGTGCTGGGTTTATATGAGAGAAAATATCTTAAAACAACAAAACATCATTTACTATTATTTCCAGGATATGCTTCTTGCCTCCCCCACATGTGGCCCTGATACACAGAAATTGACCTCTGCCTTCCACCCTCATTCTCTTCCCTCTAGATTCAGATCAATGGCCTTACTGAACACATGTATGTAACACACAGTTTAACATCACTGAGTTACCATTGTCATGTTTGTTATCATTTTAAAGGTGTGACGGGTAAACAAATTTCATTTCTATTATTATTGGATATAGAATTCTAAGGTCTTAAAAACTTATATATATAATCTACACCTATGTTATTGGTTTGTCTTAAGGAAGCCTTTTGGAAACAAAACTTCAGACACAATACCAGCATATATTCAAAACTAAAGTTTTTGCTTTTTTTGCTTGATTGGAGAAGACTCAGCATGAGTTGGAATGGATTAGCCTTATAGACAATCCCTCAACAAATTGAGGGGAAAAAACTTTAACATGAGTCAGAATAAAGTATGTCTAATCTAATGTAAATGAAAATATTGTCATCAGTATTATTAATCTAAATTGGAGTTAGATTAAAGTGATCAATAAGGTTAGTTTCATTAAAGTGCCAAAAAAAGACAGAACACGTGATATCCTTTACCCATGCTATTGTTTTTTGTCGTTGGGCCAATAGGTGGTCCCTACAAAAAAAATAACAACTTGTTCCAATCCTCAATAGCCCTCTTTATTTCATTGTCTTCTGTTTCTCTCTAAGGTAATATTCATCACATACACTGGTTACAGTTAACCAGCTGCTACCAGTTGCAATGCATTGTATTAATGCTCTCCCACATATTTCGCTGTCATAACTAGGGTTGTTTTCGTTGATTGTATAAATAGGGTGGAAACTGATAGAAACAAATTAGAACAGTAAATTTTAGACCACACGTACTAATGATTTTGCTTCGTTTCATTATTGACCAATGTGACAATATTTTGGAAAATGACCTTAGCAGAAACATTGATTCACAATTGCTTTTACTGTATTGATGCTGGTCACAAATGACGCACAAATGAGAGGGCAAGTTTTTACGCTAATATGAAATGCCATGACATGGACATGCAAGAACACGTTTTACATGTTGTTTATGACAAATTTCGTGACATCTTGTTTGTGTTTGCTGTTCAAAGATATAAAAATGTCAAAGATTAAAAATGTCAGAAACACACAAAACGAGCAGGATAAGACAGTTGTTTCACCAAATATGGTAACATTTCCTATTATTAAGCTGTGAAATGTAAAACACAGTTAAACATAGTAAGTTCAATCGATTCACATGGACAGTTTAAAGATTTATTAAACGCTAGGACAAGTACATGATCTTAGCAGAAACTTTGATTGTGCAGTTAGTTTCACTGGATTTGTACTGTATGATAGAAATGCACAAATCGAGCGAGATAAAGCGATTTTCATTTTTGGAATGCAATACATAAACATGCAAGAACATATGTTTTAAACGGCGTTTCACCAAATTTGGTTACATCTTTTCAAGTTGTTCAATGGAAAAAACAGATAAATGTAGTGAGATAAAGCGATTGACAAAAACCGCTTAAAAAGTGAAAACAAATGAAATGTGACAAAGTGACGTATTTTGTCAGTTAAGGTTACCCTTAAACGAAATTTGACCTCTGCATTTAACCCATACTTCGTGAGGAGTGAACACACACACACACCCGGAGCAGTGGGCAGCTATCCCTTGCTTTATCCCTTGCTTTTGCTACCTGCCAGCGCTGGCATCGAACCAGCTGATTACAAGATTGATTACTGATTACAAGCCCGACTCCTAAACAAGTAGAACACAACTGCCCCAAATAAGCGAGATACAACGATTGGCATGTGTTTACGACATTTTGGAATTCAAGAACATATGTTTTGAACGTAGTTTCACCAAATTTGGTTACATCTAGTTTATTTTGAGTTGAGTTGAGTTGTTTTGAGTTTGGAAGAAACCGAAAAATGTATTGCGATAAAAGCGACTGACAAAAACAGTTTACAAACTTTAAAAACATCTAGTTTGATGATTTTGAGCGGTTCAATGGAAGAAACAGATAACTGTAGTGAGAAACACGACCAACAAAGACAGTTTAAAAGTTCATAAAGTGGATTGAGAAATAACGTAATTTGAAAGATCTTAACACAACACTTTTACTTAACAGCTTAACACTTTTTGTTAAGCTGTTTGCAAAATGCAGGGTAGAAAACGCGACTGGCAACTGCAGGTAAAAATTATGGAACACTAGGACAGAAACATGGTCTTAGCAGAAACTTTGATTTTGTGGTTGTTTTTACTGGATTTGTACTGTGCCGTGACAGAAAAGCACAAATCGAGCGCAATATGGCGAGTGGGAAAGTGTTTTCGCAATTAACGAAAGCAAAACATGAACATTCAAGAACAACTTATGATTTAAACGTTGTTTCAACAAATTTGATTACATCTAGTTTGTTTTTGACCTGTTCAGTGGAAGAATCTGAAAAATGTAGTGAGATAAAGCGACTGACAAAGACATTTATAGTACATTTAAAAACGCTAGTACAAACGCTCGATCTTAGTAGAAACGTTGATTTTGCAGTTGTATTTACTGTTTTGTATTTGTGCTGTGCAGTGATTGAAACGCACAAATGGAGCCAGATAAAGCGATTGTCATGTGTTTCCGCTATTTTGGAATGCAATACATAAACATGCAAGGACGTATGTTTAAAACGTCGTTTCGCCAAATTTGGTTACATCTTTTTGAGTTGTTTAATGGAAAAAGAGACGTTAAAATTTATAAAACGCTAGGATTATCACGCTATTACATTATCTTATCAGAAGTATTGGTTTTGCAGTTGCGTTTACAGTAATTGTCATGTTCAAAAATAGAAACACACAAATCGAGCAAGAAAAGACGATTGTCAAGAGTTTACGCTAATACGGATTGCAATAACATGAACATGCAAGAACGCAAGTACAAGTACTTGATCTTAGGAGAAACATTGATTTTGCAGTTAATATAACTGTTTTGTGCTGTTCAATAAACATAAAATTTGAGCGAAATAGGACGATTGTCAAGCGTTAACACTAATACGGATTGCAATAACAAGAACACTTTCTACACGTTGTTTCACCAAATTTGGTGACATCTTTGTATTTCAGCTGTTTAAAGATAAAATGTATCATACGCAGGGACAAGTACTTGATCTTAGCAGAAAATTTGATATTGCGGTTGTTTTTGTGCTGTTCAATGTAAGAAACACACACATCGAGCGGAATAAGACAGCTGTTTTACCAAATCTGGTAACATTTCATGCTGTAAAACGTAAAACACAGTTAAATGTAGTAAGATCAAGCGATTCACATGGACAGTTTTAATGTTTATAAAACGCTAAGACAGGGACATGATCTTAGCGGAAACATTGATTTTGCAATTGTTTTTAATGGATTTGTGCTGTGCAATGATAGAAACGCACAAATCGAGCGAAATAAATCGATTGGCATGTGTTTACGATATTTTGGAATGCAAGAACATGAACATGCAAGAACATATGTTTTAAACGTTGTTTCACCAAAATCTAGTTTCATCTAGTTTCAAATGAGATAAATGTAGAGAGATAAAACGACTAACAAAAAAAACTGTTTAAAAACGTATAAAACGCTAGGGCAGGCACATGATCTTGTCAGAAATTTGATTTTACAGTTGTTTTAAATGATTTTATAATGTTCAATGTCGGAAACGCACAAATGATCGAAATTAGGTGATTGTCAAGTGTTCTCGCATCTACGTTTGTTTTTGTATTTGTTTAATGGAAGAAACAGTTGAATGTATTAAGCTTAAGCGACTCACATGGACAGTTTAAATTAACGTTGATTCTGCAGTTGATTTTGCAGTTTCTTTAACTAATTTGTGCTGTTCTATGATAGAAATGCACAATTCGAGTAAGATATGGCGAGTGGCAAGTGTTTACGCTATTCTGGAACGTAATAACATGAACATACAAGAACTATGATTTAAACGTATGGTTTAAAGCAAATTTGGTTACATCTAGTTGTGGACCACTGTTACGTCAATGTCTAGGTTAGACATTGGCCTACACAGATTTCTTGCAATAGATGAATATGACGGTGTACTCAGCTCAAGAATAGTTTAAGGATACATTTTGAAGGCCACTATTAGGCTACATATGAAAAGACTACTAAGTACACCTCAGGCAGTAGGGTCCCAGCGGAGTTCTTGAGAGCTGCATTACAGGTCATTAGAGAATGCTTTTTTTCAAATAATTCGTCCAGTGGTTTGAGGATTGCATGTGAAAACAGTAGATTATCACAGGAATTCCTGCATGCAAGTCACCAGTTGGTCATAGCCATGTTTGGATAACCATAGATAGGTCATATACCTATTTATAACATTATAAGTTGTAGTACTCTGTTTTGTTATCTTGGAAGCAAGTTTTTAGTTTTAGTTTTTTAAGCTTTTGGGCTCATTGACGTTTATTAACCCTGCATACGTCACAGTTTAAAGCCATGTTTGGAGCACATTATATAGGTATATGTTTGCTCTCAGTCCAGGAATCTAACGTTTATTTTGTAGACCTCTGTTGGGTCAAGCATTGGCATGTGGGAAAATAAAATTGACAGTCACTTTAAGATAACCTGATTCTCCTCTCCCACCATAACAATTAATTGGTTGGTGGGACTTCAGGGTCTGGGGTGATATTACTTCCTTCTGTGCTTTGTGTTACCTGAGTGCTTTGTCCAACATTTAAAGGGACCGCCCTTTAGGGAAGAATTTGGTTTCTCCACAGTTTATCAGGGAAGCCTCTTGGTTTATCCTCTGTTTGGTCAGGGAAGAGGTTTGGTTTTCCTCTGCTTGGTTAGGGAAGAATTTTGTTTGTTTTAGTGTGTGTAAGACTATTTGTTTAGTAGTAGAAAAAAAATTCTCTGAATAGTCACAATGCTTAAAAAGAG
This sequence comes from Ambastaia sidthimunki, assembly GCA_036877625.1. NCBI lineage: Eukaryota > Metazoa > Chordata > Actinopteri > Cypriniformes > Botiidae > Ambastaia > Ambastaia sidthimunki. The sequence goes on along the minus strand of JAZGTK010001461.1, from coordinate 20,072 downwards.
TGCTAGGCTGATCCCCACAACTGAAGAGGGTGGTCTAGCTACCCCTCCGAGGACTGACAGTGACTTTAAATCAATATAAGGGGAAACACATTAATTCCATAGTAACAGAGTCAATCAGGCAGACAAAGATATATGGCATTCATTCAGATAAAGTATGGTCCATTGAAGAATGCAAAAAGGTGCTTGTATCAGGAAGCAAAACATCAAATACATCATTTGTTGACACAAAAAATTTTGTGTCGCAGTAGCACAAGAATACAGTCAGCGTATTTTTTTCGTATCTTTTTTGCGTATCTTATTCAGCGTATCTCAGTCAGTTATTCAGTCGGGATCAGTCAGTTATTGCAGTTAAGTTGAGTAGAAGTAGAAATGACTTCCAGTAGAAGTTCAAGCACAGACAACCATTAAGGCTCTAGGTCCTGAAGCAATAGAGAGACTGTCTCAAGCTTTGCCATCAGCACATGTTAATATTTCTGAGTTTAGACGAGAACTGTCCAGAAAAATGTATCTGTATGAGATGTCTCTAGTGGAAGTTACCCAGCTAATGTCTCAAGTATTAGTCAGACGTTAACAGTTTTGAATCCACTGTAAATGCTTCTGACTTCAAACATACCAGCAATGATTTGCGAGACAAAGCATAAATGTTCTAGGAGGGACAGCTCCTACACCGCCTACTAACAATCTTTAAGCCCCATAAAAATAGTCATGTAATGCCAGGAATATGAAAATGTAAGGAAAAATGTGCACGATACTTCAGTTAGGTTGACTAACTGGAAAATTAGTGGAAAATTAGTTGAAAATTAGGAGTTGACGAGGGTAAAGAGATTATGTTGCATTTGGCAACACATCTTTTGGAATTACTATGATACAAATCACAAATCATTTTTCAAATTTGATTTCTTGCTTAGCTGCACAATGCAAGAAATAAATGAATATAGTGGGAGCAAATTCTGGAACATGAAATTAAGCAAAATATATGTTTGCAAGAAATTTACATATCGTTATTGAGCAGACCAATGTAAGAAATGCACACATTTCTTAGTTTCTTTGTCATTGTTGTAAAATTCTAGAACATGACATAAGCTAAAAAATGTCTTCATGAAAATTGAGCAGCAGTTAACACTTTTAGTTTAGTTAACAAGATTAGTATATTGGTCAATATTATAGGCCAATCTCTGAAGCAAGTGGACTCAGCTCAAGCTTATTATAATGTTAAATATTGTAAGCCATGCTCTATTCAGGTTTACGCTACCTGTAGAAATATTACGTATTACTTGTTTTTTCTCAGATCGGTAGTCTAGTGGTTTGAAAAGGAGTATGTTTAAGGTGTATATATTAGTTTTTGAAGTGTCAAACGTCAGTTCTCAGGGTTGTGTGTCTGACACGCTCGTTTCCCTCACTCCCTTGCTGACAAGCTGGCAAAGCTATTGCAATTTTACTTAATGCATCAATATTATAGTTCCCTTTCTATTCAGGAATAGGCTACCTGTAAATAGAGTACTTGCTACTACTTTTACAGATGGTCTAGTAGTTTGAATAGGACAAACTCCTCTCTCATTTATGCCGTTTATGCTGAGTTTTCAGGTCTTTTTTTCAGGTCTTTTCAGGTAAAAAACTCCTTTCAGGTCTGTATCGCAGGTTGTCATTGGAGAATATACTATGTTTGCACTCCATAAGTCATTTTTTTATGTTGTAGACCTCTGTTAGCCCTGGTCTCGGCATAAACAGAATTCTTGTATTAGCTGAATCTGCAGGTGTTCTCATTTCAAGATTTGTATTTGTCAATACTGTGTAAAGCAATCTCTGTTAATTGGAGTTGGCTACCTTCAGCTGTGTATAAAATGTTAACCCTGAAGTGCTTGAGGCCCGCATAAGGTCAGATGTGTATAGTTGTGTCATGCAATAAAGATTGCTCTCAGTCCAGGAGACTCATATGTTCAAGTTGTGGACATCTCTTAGGTTACATTTAGGCTACAGACATAGCATTCTTGCATCAGTTGAAAATGTGGGTGTGCTCAGCTCAAGAAATATGCAATGGTGCATAATTAGTCCTCTATTGTGGGTTTTAAAGAGAATGGCTCTGGGTTGACATTAGCCAAAGCTGCGTCCACCCTTAAAGCCCTGATGCTCCTACCAAGCCCTGTTGTGTGGGGGAGGCTTTTTTTGCATTGGGTCAGGCATGCCTGCATACAATGGCTATTTTGCTGTCCTCCTCAGAGATTTAGATGAAAGCACAACATTTTCAATGAGTTATGTCTGGGCACAGATCTTTCTCCAGGCCACTAAGCAGACAGCCAATGCCATCAGCAGCTCTGGTGGCCAATCTCGTTTCTGACTTCTAGGAAAAGACTGTTATTTTCCCTAAGATGGCTTCGGGGAAGAGGCCCTGATGCCAGGTTAATCTCCCCTGTGGGTGAGCGAATAGTATTCACTTCTTCACAGAGCCCTCGAAATCAATGTTTTTTTCCTGCCACCTCACGTGCTTCAGAACACAATGGTTTCCAATGTGGCCATCCGAACTCATTGTGGTCCTTTGGAATTCACCTGTGGATTAGGGTTAAGGTTTCAGTCAGCCGCTTCAGGACAATTGTGGGATTCAGGACAATCCCTTAGCAATTCAGGACATCTCCCTTAGCAAATTAGACGTGGAGAGACGTGGAAGACCCTTCCCAATGTGTCTAAACGTGTTCTATGTTTGGTTCAGCATGGCTACAAAATTCAAGCACTGACCTGCCAGTTTCAATGGGGTGGCTTGGACCATATCACGGTGTTGGAACCAGCACTGGCAGGTAGCAACTGAAATGCCCTTGAACAAGGCACCTAACCGATTGCTCCCCGGGTGCTGCAGGGATAGCTGCCCACTGCTCCAGGTGTGTTTTAACGACTTGCAGTGTGTGTTCACTCCTCACGAAGGATGGGTTAAATGCAGAGGTCAGGTTTCGGTTACCGGAAACCATAATTGACAAAAACATGTCACTTTCACTTTCTAGATTTCCATTCTACCCTCACACAAGAAGTCCCTGCTGTTCACTTTTGGGGCAGAGGGGTGTACCAACATCAAGTTGTTTCACAAGTGCCTTTGTTCTCTGGTCATGTGGAAGAAACCATGGGTCCCATTCCAAGGCATGACTCTAGGAGCATCCTGTCTACAGAAGATAGTGATGACAGATGTATCCCTTACAGGCTGGGATGCAATCATGGAGGGCCACTTTATGAGGAGTGTGTGGAGAGGTCATTATCTTTCTTGTCACATAAATTGCCTAAAAATCATCAGGGGGGCCTTAGGTCATGCCCTTCTTGGCAGATTGGTGAATCAGGTCCTTCTCTGGTCCCAAGGCAAGCCAAACTACATGACAGTGACAGTAAGGACAACCACACAACCCTCATCACAGACTCCTAATTAATGTCCAGTTCAGAAAACGTCATGCCTGTGCCTGCTATGATCTCAATGCGTCCATCTGGCTAAATTTTCTTTAAAAGAAAGATTAATGATAAAATTGTGGATGATAAATAGTGATTTTACAACACACAATTTGAATTAGCTTGGCTAGTGGAAAACTGATCCCAAAGGATTGCTCTTCTTTTGTATTTGTAAACCTGATGGTGTTTCCTCTCCTTCAACCTTTGTTTAGTTGGGGTTTAAAATACTCAATATTCAATTAGTATATCAAAATGATTTTAGTTGTTCATGCTGGGTTTATATTAGAGAACATATCTTAAAACAACACAATTTCATGTTTATTTCCAGGATATTCCTTCTTCCCTACCCCAAATGTGGCACCGATACCTGGAAATTGACATTTGCTTCCCACCTTCATTCCTCTTCCTCCCTGTAGATTCAGATCAATGAACCTCACTGAACATGTTTATATAATTACATACTTTAACGTCATTGAGTTTCCATTTTCATGTTTGTAATCATTTAACTGTTATGGTGTGAGGGATAAAAAAAGTATAATTTCTATTATTTTGGGATATAGTATTTTAAAGTCTTAAAAAGTATATATAAGCTATACCAGGGATGGGCAACTTTGATAATGACGAGGGCCAGTAATTTTTGTCCTTTAAACCAAGGGTCCAGATTACTAATTTACACTTGCATATTTTGCATCATCTTCCTCTATATTTTATTGAGGGAAATTTAATTATTAAAGGAACTCAGTGTACAATTAGTTCAATTGTGTGTGTGTGTTTAAAAAATTGTAACTATAAAACTACAATTATGCTAATTTAAATGGTCAACTTCATCCACAAGCAAATATAAATGTAAATCTATTGTAAATCTAATGTAAATATAAATTGCACTAAATGTACACAAAACAAATGTACAGAGGTCCTATCTTAAATAACATTTTCAACATAACATGTTTTGTTAAGCACTTTATTTCAGGTTATTACCAAAATCCACATAATACTATTAAAGATATCCCTGATTGAATATAAGAATATAATTATTCAGTGATAAAAATTACGGTTATGATAACAGTGATCGGCGGGAACGATGGCGACCTCCCCTGGTTTGTGTTAGAAGTAACATCCTTCCTAATCTTTTTAATTAAATGTATCAGAATTGACGAGAGCATAATATGATCCAGCCGCAGCATTTTTAAATACGGCCCGGGGGGTGCCAGTTGCCCATCCCTGATCTATACCTATGGTATAGGTTTGTCTCAGGGAAGCCTTTTGTAACCTGAACTTCCCACACAATGGCTGGATGTTTTGTAACCAATGCCAGGTATGACTAACTTTGTTTTAGTGTTTTATATGCTGACCTTTTTTAATTATTTTAGTTAGACATGTGTCAGAAACTGTCATTACAAGTTTAGACCTCATACTGTAAATATGTGTACAGGATATATTCAAACCTGTAGACATGCTTGTATGGAGAATGCCTCAGCTTTTGCATGATTGGGGAAACCTCAGCATGAGTTGGAATGGATTAGCCTTATTTTATACTTAAACGGAGAATTCCTCAACGTATTGAGGGGAAATGTGGAGAATGTCCTCTAATGTAAATGAAATATTGTCATCAGTATTATTAATCTAAATTTGAGTCAGATTAAAGTGATCAATAAGGTCAGTTTTATTAAAATGCCAAAAAAAGACAGAACACGTGATATCCTTTACTCATGCTATTGGTTTCTGTCGTTGGGCCAAAAGGTGGTCCCTACAAAAAAATAGAAACTTGTTCCAATCCTCAATAGTCCTCTTTATTTCATTGTCTTCTGTTTCTCTCTAAGGTGATATTCATCACATACACTTGTTAGAGTTAACCAGCTGCTACCAGCTGCAATACAATATCGTCATTGTATTAATGCTCTCCCACATATTTCGCTGTCATATCTAGGGTTGTTTTCGTTGATTGTATAAATAGGGTGGAAACTGATAGAAACAAATTCTTCACAGTAGATTTTAGACCACACTTACTAATAATTTTACTTCGTTTCATTATTGACCAATGTGACAGTGTTTTTGAAAATGATCTTAGCAGAAACATTGATTTACAATTGCTTTTACTGTATTGATGTTCACAAATGACGCACAGATGAGAGTGCAAGTTTTTACGCTAATATGAAATGCCATGACATGGACCTGCAAGAACATGTTTTACACGTTGTTTAACCAAATTTGATGATACCTACATTGTTCTTGAGCCGATTAATAAATGTAGCAAGGGCGATTTAAAACTATATGGAACGCTAGGACAGGATCATGATCTTAGCAGAAACATTGCTTTTGCAGCTGTTTTAACAGTATTTGTGATTCAGTAATTCAATGATAGAAATACACAAATCGAGCGAGATAAGGCGATTGTTAGGTGCTAATACGGATTGCAATAACATGAAACAACGTTTAAAACTTGCATGTTCATCAAATTTGGTTACATCTAGTTTGTTTTTGAGCTGTTCGAAGGACGAAACAGATAAATGTATTGACATAAAGCGACTGACAAAGACAGTGTAAACATTTATAAAACGCTAGAAATGTGATCTTAGCAGAAATATTGATTTTGCAGTGATTTAACTATATTGAGCAGTTCAATAAATAAAACATACAAATCAAGCGAAAGGGGCGATTGCCAAGCAATCAGATTTGTTAATACGGATTGCAGTAACAAGAACGTGCAAGAACACTTTCTACAAGTTGTTTCACCAAATTTGGTGACACCTTGTTTGTTTTTGAGCTAAGCTGATAAGACAGTTGTTTCACCAAATATGGTAACATTTCCTATTATTAAGCTGTGAAATGTAAAACACAGTTAAATATAGTAAGTTCAAGCGATTCACGTGGACAGTTTAAAAATGTATTAAACGATATGGCAGGGACATGATCTTAGCAGAAACATTGATTTTGCAGGTGTTTTTACTGGATTTGTGCTGTGTAAAGATAGAAACGCACAAATCGAGTGAAACAAAGCGATTGGCATGCGTTTACGCTGTTTTGCAATGCAATAACATAAACATTCAAGAACATATGTTTTAAACGTTGTTTTACCACAATTGGTTACATCTAGTTTGTTTTTGAGTTGTTCAATGGAAGAAACAGATAAATGTAGTGGGATAAAGCGACTGAAAAAACAGTTAAAAAAATTATAAAACGCTAGGACAAGTACATGATCTTTGCAGAAACTTTGATTTTGCAGTTAGTTTCACTGGATTTGTGCTGTGCAATGATAGAGACGCACAAATGAAAGTGACAAAGTGAAGTGTTTTGTCAGTTAAGGTTACCCATAAACGAAATTTGACCTCTGCATTTAACCCATACTTCGTGAGGAGTGAACACACACACACCCGGAGCAGTGGGCAGCTATCCCTTGCTTTATCCCTTGCTTTGTGGACACTTCAGTTGCTACCTGCCAGCGCTGGCATCGAACCAGCTGATAAGATTGATTACAAGCCCGACTCCTAAACAAGCAGAACACAACTGCCCCAAATAAGCGAGATACAGCGATTGGCATGAGTTTACGATATTTTGGAATTCAAGTTTTGTTTTGAGTTGAGTTGTTTTGAGTTTGGAAGAAACCGAAAAATGTATTAAGATAAAAGTGACTGACAAAAACAGTTTACAAATTTAAAAACATCTAGTTTGATGATTTTGAGCGGTTCAATGGAAGAAACAGATAACTGTAGTGCGAAAACACGACCGACAAAGACAGTTTAAAAGTTCATAAAGTGGATTGAGAAATAACGTAATTTAAAAGAGCTTAACACAACACTTTTACTTAACAGCTTTTTGTTAAGCTGTTTGCAAAATGCAGGGTAGAAAACGCGACTGGCAACTGCAGGTAAAAATTATGGAACGCTAGGACAGGAACATGGTCTTAGCAGAAACTTTGATTTTGTGGTTGTTTTTACTGGATTTGTACTGTGCCGTGATAGAAAAGCACAAATCGAGCGCGATATGGCGAGTGGAAAGTGTTTTCGCAATTAACAAAAGCAAAACATGAACATTCAAAAACAACTTATGATTTAAACGTTGTTTCAACAAATTCGATTACATCTAGTTTGTTTTTGACCTGTTCAGTGGAAGAAACTGAAAAATGTAGTGAGATAAAGCGACTGACAAAGACATTCATAAACACTAGTACATTTAAAAACGCTAGTACAAACGCTTGATCTTAGTAGAAACATTGATTTTGCAGTTGTATTTACTGTTTTGTATTTGTGCTGTGCAGTGATTGAAACGCACAAATGGAGCCAGATAAAGCGATTGTCATATGTTTGCGCTATTTTTGAATGCAATACATAAACATGCAAGAAAATATGTTTTAAACGTTTTTTCACCAGATTTTGTTAAATCTAGTATGTTTTCAGCAGTTTGTTGGAAGAAACAGATGAACGTAGTGAGATAAAGCGACTGGCAGAGACTTTACAAATGTATTCAACGATTGGACAAGTACATGATCTTAGCAGAAGTATTTATTTTGCAGTTGTGGTTACAGTAATTGTAATGATCAATGATAGAAACACAAATCGAGCGATATAAGACGATTGTCAAGTGTTTACGCCTAATACGGATAGCAATAACATGAACATGCAAGAACGCACCAAATCCGAAGACATCTAATTATTATTAAGCAGTAAAATGGAAGAAACAGTTAATGTAGTGCGGAACATGATCTTAGCAAAACTTTGATTTTGCCATGAAACGCACAAATCGAGCGAGATAAAGCGATTGTCATGTGTTTCCGCCACTTTGCAATGCAATACATAAACATGCAAGGACGTATGTTTAAAACGTCGTTTCGCCAAATTTGGTTACATCTTTTTGTGTTGTTTAATGGAAAAAGAGACTTTAAAATATATAAAACGCTATGACAAGTACATTATCTTAGCAGAAGTATTGGTTTTGCAGTTGCGTTTACAGTAATTGTCATGTTCAAAAATAGAAACACACAAATCGAGCAATAAAAGACGATTGTCAAGAGTTTACGCTAATACGGATTGCAATAACATGAACATGCAAGAATGCAAGTACAAGTACTTGATCTTAGGAGAAACATTTATTTTGCAGTTAATATAACTGTTTTGTGCTGTTCAATAGCTGAAACATAAAATTCGAGCGAAATAGGACGATTGTCAAGCGTTAACACGAATACAAATTGCAATAACAAGAACGCTTTATACACGTTGTTTCACCAAATTTGGTGAAATCTTTGTATTTCAGCTGATTAAAGATATAGATTAAAAATGTATCATACGCAGGGACAAGTACTTGATCTTAGTAGAAAATTTGATATTGCGGTTGTTTTTTGTGCTGTTCAATGTAAGAAAAACACACATGGAGCGGAATAAGACAGCTGTTTTACCAAATTTGGTAACATTTCATGCTGTTAAATGTAAAACACAGTTAAATGTAGTAAGATCAAGCGATTCACATGGACAGTTTTAAAGTTTATAAAACGCTAAGACAGGGACATGATCTTAGCAGAAACATTGATTTTGCAGTTGTTTTTAATGGATTTGTGCTGTGCAATGATAGAAACGCACAAATCGAGCGAAATAAATCGATTGGCATGTCTTTACGATATTTTGGAATGCAAGAACATGAACATGCAAGAACATATGTTTTAAAAGTTGTTTCACCAAATTTGGTTATATCTAGTTTCATTTTGAGCTGTTCAACGGAAGAAATGAGATAAATGTAGTAAGATGATAAAACGACTAACAAAAAACTGTTTATAAACGTATGAAACGCTAGGGCAGGCACATGATCTTGTCAGAAATTTAATTTTACAGTTGTTTTAACTGTTTTTATAATGTTCAATGTCGGAAACGCAGGTGATTGTCAAGTGTTCACGCTAAAATTGATTACAATTACTTGAAAATGCAAGGACACTTTCACGCTATTACAAGTGCATAATCTTAGCAGAAGCATTGATTTCTGCAGTGGTTTTTACTATTTTTGTGCCGCTCAATGATAGAAACGCACATATCATGCGGGATATGGCAAGGGGCAAGTATTTATGCTAAGGAATACAAAACATGAAGATGAAAGGACAAGTACATGATCTTCAAAGAAACAGGTTTTGCAACTGTTTTAACTATTTTGTTCTGTCCCATGAACAGAAACGAACAAATCCAGCGAAATAAGGCGATTGTCAAGCGTTTACGCTAATATTGATTGCAAAAACATGAACATGGAAGAGCACGTTGTTTAACCAAATTTAATTATATCTAGTTTGTTAATAAGCAGTAAAATAAAAGTAACAGTTAAATGTAGTAATCTCTTGCGACTAATAAGGACAGTTTAAAAATTCATGAAACGCTAGGACAGGTACGTGATCTTGGCAGAAACATTGATTTTGCAGTTGTTTTTAGTGTGTGGTGTTAAATGAAGGAAACCTTCAAATCGATCGAAATAAAGCAATTATGAAATGTGTTACGCTTTTTTGGAATACAATAACATAAAAATGTAACATATGTTTTTAACGTTTCTTTACCAAATTTGGTTACATCTACGTTTGTTTTTGAGCTGTTTAATGGAAGAAACAGATAAATATAGTGAGATAGGGCAACTGACAAAGACAGTTTAAAAATATAGAAAACGCTAGAACGATTTTTGCAGAAACATTGATTTTGCAGTTGTTTTAACTGTTTTGTGCTGTTCAATAACAGAGACATAAAAATCAAGCGAATTAAGGCAATTGTCAAGTGCAAACTCTAATACGGATTGTTATAACATGAACATGCAAAGAACACGTTTTGCACGTTGTTTTACCAAATTTGTTGACATTGTTATTAAGCAGTAAAATAGAAGAAACAGTTGAATGTAGTAAGCTTAAGCGACTCACATGGACAGTTTAAATTATAAATTTAAACATGATCTTGGCAAAAACTTGATTTTGCAGTTGATTTTGCAGTTTTTTTAACTAATTTGTGCTGGTCTATGATAGAAATGCATAATTCGAGTGAGATATGGCGAGTGGCAAGTGTTTACGCTATTCTGGAACGTAATAACATGAACATATAAGAACTATGGTTTAAACGTATGGTTCAAAGGAAATTTGGTTACATCTAGTTGTGGACCACTGTTACGTCAATGTCTAGGTTATAGGCCTACACAGATTTCTTGCAATAGATGAATATGACGGTGTACTCAGCTCAAGAATAGTTTAAGGATACATTTTGTAGGCCACTATTAGGCTACATATGAAAAGACTACTAAGTAGTCTAATCGTTTGAAAACATATACACCTCAGGCAGTAGGGTCCCAGTGGAGTTCTTGAGAGCTGCATTACAGGTCATTAGAGAATGCTTTTTTCAGATAATTCGTCCAGTGGTTTGAGGACTGCATGTGAAAACAGTAGATTATCACAGGAATTCCTGCATGCATGTCACCAGTTGTTTATTTTGTAGACCTCTGTTGGGTCAAGCGTTGGCATGTGGGAAAATAAAATTGACAGTCACTTTAAGATAAACTGATTCTCCTTCTCTCCCACCATAATAATTAATACTAATATATAATATATATATATGCATTCAAGATAAAAACAGCCGCATATAATCACCTTTTGGTGCCTCTTCCTGGGAACTGTTGATCATTTGGTCAATGATTAATCAAAGCCCTAAAACAAGGAATAGGCCTAAGGTGTGATCTCTTCTTTGTCTCCACGATAATGAAGTGGTCTGAAGGAATCTATAATGCAGATTGGATCAACAGTTGGTGGGACTTCAGGGTCTGGGGTGATTACTTCCCTCTGTGCTTTGTGTTACCTGAGTGCTTTGTCCAACATTTGAAGGGACCGCCCTTTGAGGGAAGAATTTGGTTTATCCACAGTTTATCAGGGAAGCCTCTTGGTTTATCCTCTGTTTGGTCAGGGAAGAATTTTGTTTGTTTTAGTATGTGTAAGACTATTTGTTCAGTAGTAGAAAAAAATCTCTGAATAGTCACAATGCTTAAAAAGAATGCTAGGCTGATCCCCACAACTGAAAAGGGTGGCCTAGCTACCCCACTGTGGACTGACAGTGACTTTAAATCAATATTAGGGGGAACACATTAATTCCATAGTAACAGAGTCAATCAGGCAGACAAAGATATATGGCATTCATTCAGATAAAGTATGGTCCATTGAAGAATGCAAAAAGGTGCTTGGTGCATGTATCAGGAAGCAAAACATCAAATAAATTATTTGTTGTCACAAAACATTTTGTGTTGCAATAGCACAAGAATACAGTCAGCGTATTTTTTCGTATCTTATTCATCGTATCTTTGAGGGATCAGTCAGTTATTGCAGTTAAAGTTGAGTAGAAGTAGAAATGACTTACAGTAGAAGTTCAAGCCCAGACAACCATTAAGGCTCTAGGTCCTGAAGCAATAGAGAGACTGTCTCAAGCTTTGCCATCAGCACATGCTAATATTTCTATTAGAGTTGAGACGAGAACTGTCCAGAAAAATGCATCTGTATGAGATCCATTTCTAGTGGAATTTACCCAGCTTAAGTCTCAAGTAATAGTCAGAAGTTAACAGTTTTGAATCCACTGTAAATGCTTCTGAGTTCAAACATACCAGCAAGGATGATCTGCGAGACAAAGCATAAATGTTCTAGGAGGGACAGCTCCTACACCGCCTACTAACAATCTTTAAGCCCCATAAAAATAGTCACGTAAAGCCAGGAATATGAAAATGTAAGGAAAAATGTGCACGATACTTCAGTTAGGTTGACTAACTGGAAAATTAGTGGAAAATTAGGAGTTGACGAGGGTAAAGAGATTATGTTGCATTTGGCAACACATCTTTTGGAATTACTATGATACAAATCACAAATTTTTCAAATTTGATTTCTTGCTTAGCTGCACAATGCAAGAAATAAATGAATATAGTGGGAGCAAATTCTGGAACATGTCTTTACATATCATTATTGAGCAGACCAATACCAATATACATGTTTACCATATATTGTAAACATGAGCTGAGTGTACCCTCAAAAATACTTTGTCATATGGGTCAATATTTTAGGTCACACTCTGATCAGAATTCGGCCACCTGTATAAAGGATACTTTAATATGAGAATCCATTTTCAGATATGAAATAGTAAAGTTTGAATAGGAGTATGCTTCAAGTATATAAAGTACGTTATCAGTGGAGTTCTTGGAGCCTGTATAAAGATCATCACTTGTAATGAAGACAAACCATGGTCATGCTTTTAGGATTATTTGCAGGGGTTGCAGGGGTTTCGGACAGTAGGGCATTGCAATAGTCCAGTCTTGACAGCTACATTTTCCTCTAATGGGTAGACAAAGGGTGGACAAGATTTGCATTTGGATGTGTTCATGCTGTCTTGGTCTTAATGTTGGTGCTAGGGTTGGGCGATGTCGACTAAACTCACATCATACGAGGTTCTGTATGGGTTCTGTATAACATGTCTTTTTCTTTCTGAACATGGTATTGGGATGTTGTGGATTGCGGGGTAATGGGGGGGTGGGGCGATGGATCACGATGCTGCATCAACATCGTGATGTCTGTCAGCCATCGCCGATGGATGATGGCATCGTCTATCGACCCAACCCTAGTTGGTGCTGTCTTAATATGGCTGTTCATCATAGGTAAATCAGGGACAGCACCTGGCTGTCCTTGATAGATGGATATGGTGGTTACCATTCTAGAAAACATGTTTTTTTCCTATTATTGTGGTATCATACTTCTTAGCCTGCAATTGAAAGCCTATACCAGGGTACAACAAAAAGAAAATGTGTCCAGTTGTTGAACCTCAGCTGGAAGAGGAACAGCAAAGTTTTCGTTGTGGACATAAAACAGCTGACAAGCCTTTTACCTAGTCAAGTATCCTTGGGGAGCATAGGATTTTGATTATTCAGTGTACATTTGTTTAGTGGATGTAAGAAAACCCCCCAGGGTGTCTTTTAGGGGGGCAGGGGCAGCTCAGTTATGCGTGCTGTCTGTTTCCCAAGCAAATGATATAAGATCTGAGCCATAGGGTGAAGGTTATTCATACATTTGGGTAAAATCTGGAATGTAGTTGCTGCTCCTTCACAATAAAAGTAGCCAGCTGAGGTGATTTGGGCATCTGGTCAAAATAAGAAAATAGCAGGATTTCCCAGACCAGACTCAGAACATGCTAAAAAGATTTTGTTTCATAGCTGTCCTATAGATGTCTTTGAGGAGCTAAAAGAAATGTTTAGAGAAAATGATGTGTGGGCATCCCTGCTTGGCCTGTTGCCACCGTGACCCAGTCCTGGATAAGCAAATGGAGAATGGAACGGTTACACCCAAAGACTAGTCCTATCCCTCAGAGGGGCCTGACTAACAAGACACTTAAGCGACAGCTTTTCTTAAGAACCTCTAGACCTCTAGAATATTCCTAAACTTCTTTTGAGCTGGGTGTTTCTATAGAGTGCCTCCACTTGACCAAACATATCTGTTATGCTATATATGCTATATAGGTAGGCTACACTTGAGCAGAGAGTGACCTAATACATTACCCTCAATACTAATCTTGAGTGGAATACACCCTCAGACTTTGCTATTCATATCCTACTTTATAGACATAGACACCTAATTATCACCAGCAGTCTACCAGATCAACCTAAACTGTGAACTGAGAGCAAGTAGCTCATGCTTATGTGAACTGAGAGCAAGTAATACATATCAAATTAGGTAACTTTTAGGTAACTAAAAATTGCCCTTTCTGTCTGTAAGTGTTTGCCCTGCAACAGACTGGCCATGTGTTTAGTTTGTACCCTGCCTATCGCCCAAGACCCTGGGGTGGGCTCCAACCATTCCATGACCCTGAAAATGACAAGTGGGTTAAGAGAATGAATGGATGGATGGATGGCTGGATGGATAGATAACTAGCCTTAAACTCCTGTATAAACCTCTAAACTACAGCTGAGAGATGTCCTGATGATGTCCAATCTTGGCAATTAATATGGGGTTTCTTTATTTAATTGGCAGTGGCTAGCAACCACTAGCTCCCTTTGGAGCACAAGTCCCCTAGTGTATGAGTAAAGTAGCACCCTCTCTACAGAAGAACCGCTCCTCCCCTCATGAACCTCAGGAACAGAAAAGAGAATGAACTCCCTTGGTTGTGTGCAGAGTAGTAACATTAGTTTAATTATGTGGGTCCTTTACCATCCCTAGAGCAGGACGCAAGTAGAGTACGGCTTTTAGTCACCCCTTAAAGCCCTGATGCCCCTACCAAGCACTGTGGTGTGGGGAAGGCTTATATTGTGTTGGGTCAGGCATGCCTGCATACAATGGCTATTTTGCAGGCTGTCCTCTGAGATTTTGATGAGGGCACAGAACTTGGTCCCAACGTCTTTAATGAGTCATGTCTGGGCACAGATCTTTCTCTAGGCCACTAAAAAAAAAGCATCGGCAGCTCTGGTGGCCAATTTAGTGTTTGGCTTCTAGGGAAAGCAGATCTGGGTGGGGACTGTTATTCTTCTTAAAACTCATTGTGGTCCTTTCGAGTTTACATGTGGAAAATGTAGTTTGGGTTTCAGTCAGTCACTTCAGATATTTTCAGATATTTCAGATATTTGTGGTCAGGAGGTAAACGCCCATAGCAAATTACTGAGAGACGTGAAAGACCCTTCCCAATCTGTCTAAATGTTTTCTGCGTTTGGTTCAGCATGGCTACAAAATTCAAACACTGACCTGCCAGGTTTAATGGGGTGGCTTTGACTGTAGTCAGCACCAAGTAGTATCATGGTGTTGGAGCTAGAAGGACAAAAATGGAGCCAAAGAGCTTGTTCCTCTTTCTGAGAAATAAGACAGGTTCTACATCCAGTATTTCATAGTTCTTTTAAAAAGATGAGGATTGCAGCTGATTTTAGATCAGAACCATTTTTCAACGGTTCTCTGAAGAGATTTAGGTTTAAGATTTAAACTGTGTTGCTTATTGTGACTCAAATCAGGTCATAGGACTTGTATTTCATGATAGATCTACTTCCACATTTCCATCCTTCCCAAGTGCCTGCTATTCACTTTTGGGGGAGATGGGTATACCTTTGTTCTCTGGTCATGTGAACAAAACCATGTGTCCCATTCCCATTCCACTATCATCCTGTCTACAGAAGATAGTGCCAACAGATGGATCCCTTACAGGCTTGGGTGCTGTCATGGAGGGCCACTTTATGAGTGGTCTGTGGTGAGGTCATTGTCTTTCTTGTCACATAAATTGCCTGGAAATTATGTCTATTGTTCTAGCCTTGAAACACTCCCTCCCAGACCTCAGGGGCTAGTCTTCTAGTCTTTGTGGACAGTACCACATTGGTTGCCTATATAAATCACTGGGGGGGGGGTTAAGGTCATGCCATGGTGAATTACGTCCTTCTCTGGTCCCAGGGCAAACCAAACTACATGATGAGACCAGATAGTGAGACCAAGGACAACCCTAAATGCCCTAAATGGCAGCTAGAATGGCGTAATAAATCAGCAAGTTCAGACTTTGTGTATACCCGACACAGTATGTCAAAATTGTATGTAGCCACTTGAATATTTATTATTAAATTACTAAAAAAAAGCATAAGGTGCCAAAAGCATGAGGATCCTAATGAAAGAGTAACAAAAAAGTTATATTCCAGAATAATTCAGGAACCAAATTATGGTCATCAGTAAATATTGTCGCTACCAGTTGCAATACAATATAGCCATTATTAATGCTCTCCCACATATTTCATATAAAATAACATAGAGGTTTATTTTCATTGGTGGTATAAGTAGGGTGGAAACTGATTGATAGAAAACATGTTTACAGTTGATTTTATACCATCCTTACAGATGATTTGACTTTGTTTCATTATTGACCAATGTTACAATATTGACATTGTTTTTGAACTCATGTAAAACAAAATGTAAAGAAACGTTTACGTCATGGAATGCAATTACAGAAAAGTGGATTGGAAAGGAACTGATTGAAGATTGACTGAAGAAAGGTAAGTTGAGCTGTTTAATGTAAAAAACACCAAATGCAGGAAAGAAAACGCGACACAGCTGTAGTTAAAAATTATGAAAGGCTGAACAGGAGCATGATCTTAGCAGAAACATCGATTTGCAGTTGCTTTTACTGTATTTATGCTGGTCAATAATAGACACGCACAAATCGAGAGGGATAAAGCGAATGGCAAGTGTTTACGGAAGAACATGAACATGCAAGACCATGTTTTACACTTTGTTTAACCAAATTTGGTGACACATGCTTTGTTATTAAGCAGTTCAAAGAAAGAAACATATAAATGTAGTGAGATAAAGCGACTGGCAAGGGTAGTTTAAACATTAGACTAGAACAGAAACATAATCTTAGCAGAAACATTGATTTTGTTTTTACTGTATTGGTGCTGTTCAATGAAACACAGAAATCGAGCAAGATAAAGTGATTTGCAAGTGTTTACGCTATTACAGAATGCAATATCATGAACATGCAAGAACACATTTTACACATTGTTTAACCAAATTTGATTACATCTAGTTTGTTATTGAGCAGTTCATTGTAAGAAACATTTAAATGTATTGAGAGAAAGTGACTGGCAAGGGCACTTTAAAAGTGTTGTTTTAACTGTTTTGTGCTGTTCAATGATAGACACACACAAATCGAGATAAAGCGTTGTCGTTAAATGCAAAATCTGGAACATTAAATTGATGTTTATTGCTGCCTGTGTATAGACTACCTTCTTTGAGATTGCTGTCTCAGATCAGAAGTAGTCTAGTGGTTTTAATAGTAGTTTGCTTCAGGTGTAGCTTATCAGAATCTAGTTGGTAAACAGGAGTTTAGCTGTATAGAGGGTTTTAACACTGCAGTTCAAGAGGAATACATACAGGTCATTGACAGGTTATATGAATAACTGTTAACAGTAGACTAGTATATGTTTGTTGTCAGTCCAGTAGTCTAATATTTATGGGCTATATTTTTGGGCTAGAAACTGTTTACTCAGGATTTGACTACAGGTACTGTACATATATAAAAATCTAACAATAACAGTAATTTTAAGAATGCACTCAGGTCAGGTTTACTATTTAGGTAAATATTGTGTGCATCTCTGGTCAGGAAAAGGTTACCTTTGAATAAAACAATATTCGAGATTGCTTTCTCAGATCACACAGTCTAGTGGTTTGAATAGGAGAACGCTTCAGGTGCATGTAGTAGGTTATCACTGGAGCGCCTAAAGTCTGCATTCAAATTATCAGTAGCTCATTGGTATGTTTAGTTGGTTCATAGAATATGTGCTCTTAGTCTAGGCGTCCAATATGTTCGTATTGTAGACCTCTGTTTTGTCAGGTCTGTGATAAAGGCAAACATGACATTCTTGCAACAGTAATATATGGGTCAATATTGCTGGTCACTGTCTGTTCAGGATTAAGCTAACTATAAATTACCAGACATCTAGTGACTGGAATAGGAGTACGCAAACATGGTGATGCATTCTGAATCATTTGCAGGGGTTTGGGTATGTTGGCTAGAAGGTCGGACAATAGGGCATTGCGGTAGTCTAGTCTTGACTTGACAGTCTTGTCGGCTACAGGTATTAGCAGTAGGTTTTTATGAGCAGTTTAAGCAAAATTCATGATGCAGAGAGAATAAAATAATCAGAAATATTCAGTAGGTACTCCTCTTCTGCATGCAGGGAAGCAAAAACTCAGCCATAGAGACTTTTGATGGCCTCAAAGAGGTTTTGGCAGCCATCAGGCGTCTTGTGGGGGCAGCACTGGTCCAAGCTGTTAGGCATGTCAAGTTGAAATTTGAGACGTTTCAAGGCTCCATGGGTGGACAAGGTTCGCTGAAGGCACGAGATGTGGTTATGCTGTCTTGGTCTTAATGTTTGTGCTGTCTTAATATGCCTGTTCAACATCATAGGTGAATCAGGGACAGCACCTGGCTGTTCTTGGTAGATGGATATAGTGGTTACTATTTTGGAAAACATGTTTTTTTCCAATTTTTGTGGTATCACACTTCTCAGCCCCCATTGAAAGCCTATACCAGAGTGCTAGAAAAAAGAATATGGCCAGTTGTTGAACCTCAGCTGGAAGAGGAACAACAAAGTTTTCATTGTGAACATAGAGGGCAGTTGTGATCTACTGGTTAGTGAGTCGGGCTTGTAATCAGTAAGTTGCCGGTTCGATTCCAGCACCGACAGGTAGCAACCGAAGTGCCCTTGGGCAAAGCACCTAACCCTCGATTGCTCCCTGGGCGCTGCAGTGATAGCTGCCCACTGCTCTGTGTGTGTGTGTTCATGACTTGCAGTGTGTGTTCACTTCTTGTGATGGGTTAAACGCAGAGGTCACATTTCGGGTATGGGTAACCATATCTGCCAAAATATGTCACTTTCTTTCACTTTCAGAACAGCTGACTAGCCTTTTACCTAGTCAAGGATCCTTGAGGCATCTGGTCAAAATAAGATGTTCCCGGAGCAGACTAATGTCATGCTGAAGGATTTTTTTTCACAGCTATCCTATGAATGCCCATGTGGAGATGAAAGAAATGGCCAAAGAAAAGGATATTGAAATTTTAAGTGTTTATTCAGAACCGAAAAAACAAAAACAAAACTGAAACATACAGGTAGACACTAGGTGGCAGTATTTCTCGTCTTAGCCTCCATTGTCAAATTACTGTATTACAAAACTCCCACTTAATTTTACAATGAAATTAAGACATTTTTAATAAATTTTATTACTTAGGAGAACTGTTAAACTTAAACATTGTATAGAAGATAAACAATGTACAGATAAAGTGGCTGTGCATTTATAGAAGCGGCATAAAGTGACAGTGCATACCTGCATTGTCGGTAAACATTAGCAGCAGGAGTTGGTGTAAACATTTAGCAGCAGAAGTTAATATAACCGTGTGTATTTGTATAGTGAACATAGTCTGTGTGTGTGAAAATTGTGTTCTGTTATTGTTAAGAAACCTAATGGCTTTGGATAGAAGCTGTTTGACAGTCTGGTAGTGTGGGCCCGAATGTTTCGGTATCTTTTTCCGGATGGCAGGAGGGTGAACAGTGTGTGCGAAGGGTGTGTGGGGTCAGCCACAATACTGGTGGCTTTATGGATGCAGTGTGTTGTGTTGTGCTCAGAATGCTCTCGATAGTCCCTCTGTAAAACATTGACAAGGGAGGAAAAAAAGCTCTGCTAAAAGAGGATTTATACTCGGATCAACCGCGTCAAGAATGACTGCAATACACGCCTTACCATCTACACCACTAGAGTAGCTGTTTAGTGGTTGTCTTTTGTCTTGGACTAAGTGTAATTAGTCTCTGCGAACAAGGCAAGTTACAATCCGTATATCGTATATTTAATTTACTCTCTAGAAAAACTGTATCGTTCAAATAAAAAAATGCATCAGGATATGACAAAAAAATTCATTTGGGGACGCAAAATCCTCTATCGGTGTAAATGTAACTCTGCGAATTAATGCAGCCTCCTCGTCTACAGGATTCTGTATAAAGGGACATGCCATGTTCACTTTTAAACAGAATGTACCGAAAGAATGAAATATTTAAACAGAACATTAAACATGTCATAAATACTCGTGGCTCGTGGCTCCACCTGTGATTGGAGGGTTGGCAGAAAAAAGGGGAGGAGACCGAAAGAAACTCCGGGTTTAATGAAGAAAACC
>JAZGTK010001460.1:0-39557 GCA_036877625.1 Ambastaia sidthimunki | reverse complement strand
TCATGCTCAGAAAAAAATATTTATCGGCCTATATATCGGCTATCGGCCTCCAAATTTAAAAAAGTTATTGGTTATCGTTATCGGCCAAAATTTCTATATCGGTGCATCCCTAGTTAGGACAGCTTATTTAGTGATATGACTTTGGATATGAGGGCTTTTAAATGAGGGCTTAGTTAAACATCTGGCTCTCCTGCAAATGTTTCCTCGCCCAAGAGCTCAGGTTTTCCAAATGGAATGCTTTGCTGGGGAGTCAGCTTCCGGACCACACGCTACACTGTTTTAGATTTTAACAAGTCATACAGGGCGTGGCGATCCGGGAGAAGTCTTTTATATACTGCCTATAATAGCTAAGCAGGCCCAGAACTTTGCGCAATTCTCCCACAGTACTCGGTGTCTTCTCTTTGAGTGCCGTTACAGCGATTGTGTCTGCCGGGTCCATGCGGCTGGCTTTAGCTGAGACAAGTCTCCCTAGATAGCGTACCTCATTCTTTAAAAGTACACATTTTCTCGGTTTTAGCTTGACTCCGTTAGCTTCCAGTCTTTCTAACACTTTCCTCACTGCCTTGACATGTTCATCAAATGACTCGGTGAAGACAAGGATGTCATCAAGGTAAGGTATGCAGATTTTATCCTGTAGTCCCTCCAGACATTTCTCCCTAAACCGTTGGAACGCTGCTGGTGCGTTTATAAGGCCAAACGGAATGTGGCACCATTCACATAAGCTCCACGGTGTAGTGAACGCGTTCAAGTGTCTGCTCTTGGGGAAAAAAACCCTTGATGATAAGCCTTACCTTGTTCTCATAAGGTGAACCATGCATTGCCTCCTAGTCCATCCAGTACATCCTGCACCCTAGGTATCGGCTGGCGGTCATGAATTGTTTTGCTGCTCAGCTCCCTATAGTTGATCCGCAGCCTAAGGCTACCATCTTTCTTTCGGACGCAGACGATCGGAGACGATCGGATGAGTAAGGAGAATTGGATTTCTGTACTGACCCTGAGCAATCAGATCCTGTAAGTAATCCTTCATTTCCTGGTATAATGGTCTAGGAACTGAAGTATAGGTATGAGCAACAAGAGTATGATCATTTAACACAGCACTCAGTTGCAATCCAGGTATACGGCCAATTACATCGTCTGTCTTTGAGAAGACATGACACTCCTCACGCAACATCTGCTTTACTTGTTGGGACAAAGTTAAATGGCTCACGTCGACTGGAGGATCCCATGGACCCATGTTGCTATCCACACTAGGGGCCTCCCGTGGGACCTGAGTGACAGAGGCCGTGGATGCACTCTGTGATGTTGTGGCTGGTAGGACTGATTTAACTGTTTGCAGATTCCCTAGTTCTGTTCTGCTAGTAAGTGTGAAGTCATGATCTGTTCAATTCTGCACGCTGATAGAAACCGATGGGCAAGCACCTTTCTTCAGAATGAGAAGGGTGTCAAATAGTTCAAGTCCACCATGGTGTTGTGGATTAACATGTGGTTCGAACAGCAAGACGCTATCTTGTTTCACATAAGGCACTTGTACAGGACACTGAATCGTCACAACAGTATGCTTGGGTATGTTCACTCGTTCCTTCCTTGTCCTGACTGCATATTCTTTGGGGTCTTCTGCCGACACCAGATTGATGAAGGTGTGTACCTCCTTTATCTTGAGGCTAGGAAAAGCAGTTCTAACAGTTCTGTACAAGTTTATATCCGTCACTTTACAAGAACAATTTACTTCATGCTGCTTCATAATCTGCTCTATCATGTTATATCCAATGATTGTTCTGGACAATTTTTGGTCTTTCAGAACAAGCACAGGAATTACCAACTCACTCTCCTTGGTCCCAAGGGATGCCAGTTTGAAGGTCATTTCCACCCATCCACGGTAAGGCATGTTTGTTCCATTGGCTGCCACCAGTTGCAGGCTATCTGGCGCTTCTGTTGCCTCAGAAATATTTCTCAATGTCAATTCCGGTGCATACTTTGTTTTCCATTGCTCATCAATAACACATACTTGGGAGCCTGTGTCCCATAAGGCTTCTCCCCTTTGTCCCTGTAAATAGCAGGTCACAAGGCACTGTCGACCTACTAACGATGTTACAGCAGAGTGATAGTTAACTTGGCAAGAGGCAGTTAAAATTTTGTTGAATTTTGTCAGATCCCGATCTGATCTCAGACTGGATCTTCGTCTCACGTCTCTCTTGTCTTTGGGACCTATCTACCACTCGGGTCACACCCTGTCCCTTGGGGGCAACCCGCCCCTATTAACGGAGCTCCTGACTGAGGTCTGGCACCTTTACTTTTACAGCCTGCTGAGAAGTGCTTGCTACAACCACAGATAAAGCGATGAGTGCAAGGGTCCTCTGCTTTACACTGCTGACAGTGGAAACATTGTCTGGTTCGCTAACGACGAGACTGGCGGAGCTGCTGATGGTAAGGTTGTGATGGCACTCTATACTGCTGGGGGTAATACAGTGGGGCTGCCAAACTTAGGGGTTGCGTTGCATAATTAACTGACATGGGAGGGTGCTGAGGGAAGGGATAAACAGGCGGGTGTCCATAATGAGCCTCTACTGTTTCATATGGTCTTGCCAGATTCGCATACTACAAGCTTAGCGGTTGCTGCGACTGAAGGAGATGTTCTTGTGGAACAGAAGAGGACTGCACTGGATTAGCAAGTGGAAAAGGTGTGCTTTGTCTTATTGCCTGGATTTGATTTTGTGACAACTAATGTGAAAACATACATGGGCCTGTCTGCTGTTGATATTTAACTGCTTCTGGTCTCCTGGTTTGATTTTCTTGGGCTTGGGTCCATCCGGACACTGGGACACCGAAACACCGAAAAAACTCTGAGGAGAGTCTTGATGTAGTGGGAAAGCCGACATTTACAAACAAAACTGTTTTGGTTGGTGATTGGTTGGATGTAGAGCCTGGCAGATCTGTGACAGTATTCGATTTTTAAAATATAAGCAATACTAACTGTAAATTAATTGTTTGTGACGTAATTGGTTTCTGAATAGAAAGATGACTGAATTTATGATAACTGCACCAAACCTAAACTACACCAAATTTAAATCATTTTAAGTAATGGACGGGCATCAGAAATACTTGTAATTTCACCTTAATGCCTTAATGAGAAGATAACTTGTTGAAAATCTTACATAATTTTTGAAACAATGAGACATTTAGTGAATTAGGGTGAGGATGACAGGTACTAAATTAAATCAGACACCTTACATGGAAATGGGCCAAATAAAACGGAAATTATATAAAAACAGGAGAATTATAATGCAAATGAATTCGCAATAATACCATAAATCTATATTAGCATTAATAATTGAGGGGGGAAATGTAAGGGCATAGAACAAAACATTTACACAAACGTTTTGCGTCGACGTCGCAGATATAGCTCCGGCCAGCAGGAGGCAGTCTGGTGCAGTGGCGCTGTGTTGCCTCACCACTGAGTGACAGGCATCAACGAGGAATGGAGCTGTAAAACACGTCTGCATCAGCGAGTAAGTCTCTGCATCATATACACACATTATATACACATTACTACTGCACTTTAACGCTTTAACAGGGCCCAGGTAGATCACTGAATGTGGTTGTGATGTGTGTCTGAAAGCCTAGTCAGCTGCCTGCATAGACAGCATGTTTGAGGGTCGTTGTCGCGTTACTTGTCCAGAGGACTTGTTAGTGCGTTGCATATTTTGTATGTTTGCGCTTTCTGGGTCGATGATGCCTCAAAATGATGGCTTGGTAGCTTGGTAACTTTTATGTGTTTTAAATAATAAACGGTGTTCCGATGCTATGACAACCCTAAAATCCTGTCTAGATCGCTAACTCAACGTTAAAAAGCGCTTCCTGTGATAATCAGAGACAATCTAAGCAAGTGATAATATCTAAATTGATAGTTTACTAAAGTGCTAAGTGCATGCTTCTTTGTGGCACGTGAGATCTGTTCTGTTAGGTCTGTTGTTTACTATCTGCTCCATTGTTTTATGAATTCTTCACCCAGACGCAAACGAGCTCCAGTGTCAGTATATACACTACACTCAATCTGATAAAAAATGTTAATCTGACCATTGAATCTGAATAACCTCAAAGCTGCTACTAGTTTGTGTGTTTTAGACGTGGTCTTGTAAAAAATAAAGTTGTACAAAATGGAGCTTATAAGCTCTTAGATGCTTTTAGATAATCAAATCTGAATCTGAACTAAAGTTGTTCTGAAAACATATTTTATTGAGTTTAGTGGGTATTGTTTTTCAGGAAATATATTAAGTTAATATATTAAAATACTGTAGTCTTTGAAAATGACATACAGATGACATTGTATGAGTGGTATAAAGTTCTCTATAGACCCATTCCAGACTATTTTAAAACATTGTATAGCATAAAACAGTCAAACATCATTTGCAGTCTGAATGGTTTAGTCTGAAAGTATGTCATTTAAAGGAAGGTAGAGGTTTTGTGTTGGTCTTTAAAACTCTTTCTTTAATTAAACATGCAGAAGAGCTCTGCTGTAATTCCATATGAGGAATTGAAATGCTTTCAGATGGGTTCTCTTGTTACTGAGGCCACTGCATGTCAGGATGGAAGAAAAAACACTTACTTTTTACTTTTGCCCATTTTCGTTCAGTGCCTTGTCTTCAGTTATCTGTCTTTTTGTTGTCTCTGTTATTTGGAGTTTAAAGTGCATGTTAATGATTAATCAGATTTTTTTGAAATGCAGAAAGCCTGCACCACATTTAAAATGTACTCTTTACTGTTGGTCTCATAAGATCAAAAGGTAGCATTTCAACTTCAATATTTTGCTTTAAACATTTTTATATGAGTATATAATATATCATATGAGTCATGGAATAGTTATGCTTGGTTGTGGTTTAGTTATTTTAACTAGTCGTTTAACAGACAGTTGTTTAATTTTTAATTTTGAGTTTACAGACACAATTGCTCTTTAGGGTGTGTTTCCATTTGGGGCAGTTGTAGCCTACTGGTTAGAGGCTTATGAAAAACATGTCTTTTTTTTTTTTCCCCTTTTCCACAAATAAGGTGTCAGAGCCATTGTCCTCTCTGGCTATGTTTTAAATTTACTAACTATCCTACTAATGACAGTGTGCAGGGGAGGATATACTGACCTTTCCTTTTAAAATTTGTAGAATATCAGTTTCCAGTTTAACTTTGTGTCAGTCTGCACTGGAAATGACCAGTGTGTTACAGTTTGATGCAGTGCTGCAAACAACAATGTGAGGGCCATCTCGTTGCTCCAGCAACTTTTTTCTCTCTATCCATCTGGTTGTGTTTACAAATATAAACAAAGAAAAAAATGTGAAATGTTTGTGGTCAAGTTGTCATAGTCATGTAGTTATGTCATCATTTGGCTCCCAAGTCTGTGGAAATGTTGGGCGGTTCCAGTACAGAAATAGTTCTGTTAAGATTCTTTCAGCTTCTGCCCTGTGAAGCTGGAAATCAGCTGTCTGATTTAGGTTATTGATAGCATTCTTTTAGACCAGCGGTGTCCGATCCTGTTCCTGGAGGGCCAGTGTCCTGCAGAGTTTAGCTCCAACCCCAATTAAACACACCTGAACCAGCTAATCAAGGTCTTACTAGGCAGACAAGAAACTTCCAAGCAGGTGTGTTGAGGCAAGTTGGAACTAAACTATCCGTATTATCTGATGTCCGGGCTGGATTTCAGAATAGATTGACACCTAATGTTTGTCTTTCAGAGGCCTGATAATGGCTGGCCGAGGATGCTAGCATTACCATGGGCAGCATTACTTTGCGGTACTTTTGCTATGGCTGCCTCTTCACCTCCGTGACCTGGACGATTCTTCTTTTCCTGTACTTCAGTCTCAGCCAGGAAAGCCGCCTGTCCTTTAGAAATGTGCCCGTCCAGGGGCAACATCACTTCAAACCTCGTTTCACCCGCGGCCCAGTGCTCCAGCGCATAGACACTGGTCAGGTTCGCAGAGGTCATGCAGTGCAAGCTGCCAAACCAGACTTCTCTCCAGAGCTGGGTAACTGGTAACTCATATACACTTTCAACATGGTACCAGAACTCTTGATTAGGGCGGACTATTGGTACCAGTTTGGTGATTTGATTCAGTTTTTTTTTAGATGGTTTCAATTTCATTCATTTTCAGTTTAATATCGTTTAGTTATCAATATTTTATTAAAACTGCCCTTAACGCATGCAGTTCTGCCAATCTCATATGAATCTTGAATACCTATAGAGTAGTACTGCATACTTTGTGTTTTCGAAGAGTATTTAGTTTTATCACATTTATAAAAGACAGACACAGCGGGATGCTTATTTCCGTAAAAAGACAGTGTGCTGTGGGTGTGTCATGGGCGTATGACAAGAGTTATGAGGGGGCTGAGCTAAAAGTTACCTCACGCAGCCTTTGCTTACCGGTCAGCTAGCTGTGATATCGATCGATGCAAAACAACTGTATTGTCTAAAAATAACTACATTAGTGAAACACGATAATGTTTCGCGCGTGGACATTCGCTTTCGCACAAATGATGACGTATGGGCAAGCTTTTTGTCTTGCTGGGTTACGCGTAGGCGTTCCTTTGCCGGGAGAATTATCCAATAAGGGACCCAAAAAAATTGTTGCGTAATAATTTATTATGTTCGAAAAAAACTTTCCGAAACCATTACGAACCTTGGGGGAGTGTGTCAAGCACAGAAATACTTCGTAATACGTCCAACTTGTTTTTTGACAAGCTGACCATGTTAAGCATGAGAAGACAGCACATTTAGCATTGTAAATTCAGAAAGCATGACATACCCCTTTAAGAATGTTAGGTTTGCAGAGATGGAAACTGAAATCCTCCTACTTAACAACACAGGAACCGGGGTAAAGTACAGATAATATTCATATTTTTTTAAGGACAGCACACACATTAAGAATCAATCCAGATATTGTTTTAAGTTGAATATAAAATAAAATCTAAGAATCAAGATTTTTCCCCCAGCCCTGCTATTAAGCATATACAGATGTGGTAGAAATAATTAGCAACCTAGGTAAATATGAACAATCCCCATTGTTTATCCTTTGATCTTTTATTTACAAAATACAAAAACACACAAAAATCTGTTTTATTGATGTAAAACAATTGAAAGTAAGAGGAAAATTGCATTTTGAAATTGTTTTTCTCAAGTAAAGGTTGGCACCCCTGAAAATTCTTACAAGTAAAGCATGTTTGACGGATATTCCCAGCAAGGTGACTAGGAACATGAAATTTTCCAGCCATGTCTAAATATGAGGCAACATAATGGCCAGATTACATTGATCATCCATTACAATGGTTAAAACCAAAGAATATAGTTCTGATGTGCAGCTCAAGATTGTTGAGCACCACAAGAAAGAAAGTAAAGCTTCATAGAAATGTGCTTTTAAGTACACTTTTGAAACCATTACAGTAAGTGGTGATTCAGGCTTCCAGGCTTCAAAAAGATTGCAAAAACAACATGCCCATACTGTTATAAAATGACACTGATGCTCTAAACAGACGTTTTACTTTCATTCTGCTGCTTTTACTGAAATCACCAGCTGTCTCTCAAGTGGCCTCATAATAATGCCTGTGTTGTTACTGGCTCTCCTGATGTTTGATTTCAGGAATGATTTTTAACAAACAGGATCAGGAAGTGCGAGACATGGGTTATCACAAACATGCTTTCAATGTGCTCATCAGTAACCGCCTCGGCTACCATAGAGATGTGCCCGACACAAGGAATGACAAGTATGTGTGCTAACAACTCAAATCATTAATCAGTCAAATTATGATCTGGGTTGAACCTCATTAGTCTGATCATGAAAGAATAAAAATTACTCAGACTGGGTCCATTCAGTTAAAACAATGTTTATAAACTGTTAAATTTTATGAGCTCAAGGTGTATATATGGTTTTGTATTTCACATACTGTATTGTCTAAATGGAGGTATGTTGTTTAACATGATAGTTCTGTTAATCTGTACATGAACCGTGTTCCCATCAGATGCAGAGACTGGGTCTACCCCAAGGCTTTGCCCATGGCCAGCATAGTGATATGTTTCTTCAATGAGGCATCCTCTGCCCTCCTGAGAACTGTTCACAGCGTGCTGGATCGCACACCAAACTACCTGCTTCACGAGATTATACTAGTGGATGACCACAGTGATTTGGGCAAGCCACTGAATTTCTATCTGTCCTGTTATCATTTGTTATTTTCTGGTTCCCTGAAGCAAGACATAATGTATGATAATGACAAGATACTTGCATACAAAATTCCATGCTCTAGTGTTTACTAGTTGTCTACATAGGCAGTTACCTTTTCAGGAAACATCCTAGCCAAAATGGAATAGTAGTGCTTACGCAAAGTGCACAAGGAACTTGACTAACCTTGCCCGCAGTTGATTGTAAAATTGTCTTACAAAAGATACCTGCAATGTTGCCCTAGAATTTGGCCTAATAATCATATGAAAAAGCACAAACTTCCTGCTTTCAGACTGAAACAGCCATGTTGAATTGAAAATGCCAGCGTAAGAAAGTGTAAGAAGCGATAGAGAACAACAATGTTACTGTGTGTGTCTGACAGATGATCTAAAGGATAATCTGGATGTTTACATACAACAACACCTGCAGAGGAAGGTGAAGCTGGTTCGTAATGAGAGGAGGGAGGGGCTGATTCGTGGCAGGATGATTGGAGCATCCCATGCTACAGGTCTGACCTAAAAACAAACCCTTTATGTAAATCTCACTGCAGTCTGATTGACCTAGCCAACCTTTAACGCTTTGCCCTTCAGGCTGTCCACACTGCACACCATTACCGTTTCTCAGATCTGATCTTTATGAATGACTGTACACACTTGCTTTGCAAGTTCTCAAGTCAAATTTGTTTGTTCAGAAAGAGTTTAGTGAATTTATATTGGTTTGCTATTGTAATCATTTAAAGGGATAGTTCACCTCAAAATAAATAGTCATAATGTACTCACCCTTGTATCATTCAAACCCCCTGTGGCTTTTTTTTGTTTGTTTGTTTTTTTTCTCTTCATGATGGCAGTGGATTGTGACCGCCTCTTCTCAAGATTCAAAGGACACAAGAGCTTTATAAAATAATTCTATCCAGTTTATGCCCTATATTCCAATGCATACCAGTGGCTGAAAATCAACTAAAATATAACCCACTGTTTAAAAAAAAATTGAAATGTGTCATTTCTCTGCATTTGAGTTAAACTGTACAGAGAATATGCTTTATATATAACTTATTATAGCCTTATTTTTCTAAAGCCATCACACTTCATCTGTTGATCTGAAGAAGAGAGACAGACTTTAGATTCAGATCATGTTTCCCTTTCACATATACTATATAAACATATTTTATAACACATACACGTAACTGTAGCTGTTATGATAATTTGTATTTAACTTGTTGTAGTTGTAGTATAAATCATTTATACATGCTTTTGCTGTAAATCATATCTGGAACATTATGAAATCACAAACCACAAAAGCACATTTCATTGATTAGGATTTTGTTTACATATATTGGACTGTATAAAACTAATGTTAAGCAAAAGGCGTTATGTTTAACACCTTTGTTTAACTGCATTGTGCTATTTTGGCAAATAAAGAAAATGTTTTTATTGTATAACTGATTCATTTTGTTGGCTGTGTATTTTTTTTTAGGAGAGTAGAATGTTTGTTTTACAGTTTTAACTAGTGCACCATTGCCTGTCCATGTAAAATTTGCATGATGCCAGATTTACAATTGTACTGTCGTAGAAACCATGGCAACATAAGCGGACAAACGTGAAAATAGGGGTTGCACTGCACGTCACTGTTGTTGTTTTGTTTGCTTACTATGGAACACAGTTATTCATTACCTTTTACAGCAGGTCCTGTGTATTATGTGTGGGTAATGATAATGTAACTATATAGTTAATATTCACTTCATAAAGTCACTTGGTTTGTTTGGTAATTAACGCTGTTCATCAAGTCCGTGAACAAGCCTATGGCAGTGTAATTGCATACAATACATTACGCATAAATAGTGAGCCTTACTGTGAGTATGTTAAAATGTACTAAAATGTACTATCGATATTGATTGATACTCAGGGCTGCAGTATTGCTATCGCTATTGGACATAGTCATATTGAGCTCATGTTTATCAAAGTCATATTGAGCTCATGTTTATCAAAGTCATATTGAGCCATCTCTAATTGTTTACATTTTTGTAAATGCAACACTGGTCAGTTGATTGTGTGCTATTAGTGTAGACTGACATCTGTTTAACCCCTTCTTTACCCCAGGTGAGGTGTTGGTGTTTTTGGACAGTCACTGTGAGGTGAATGAGGCCTGGCTACAGCCTCTGCTCTCACCCATTAAAGAGAACCGAAAAAATGTGGTGTGTCCTGTCATCGACATCATCAGTGCAGACACACTGGTCTACAGCCCCTCCCCCATTGTGCGGGGGGGATTCAACTGGGGCTTGCACTTTAAATGGGACCCAGTGCCCATGTCTGAACTCAACAGTCTGGATGGAACCATCAGGTACCAGTAGCTTATCAGTATGTCATCTGGTGTGGTGGTTGTTTTGTTGAATCATCAACAGCATTTATTAGTCAGAACTGTTTTATGTTAGTGTAAAAAATGTTCATTGTCACATGCTTATTTAATACATAAGTAATAATAAGTCAGTAAATCCCAGGTAAAATCTGCTGCCTATTGCATATCTTGTGTAACATTTTAACCCTAAGGTCAAAGGCCATTTCTTTTATTAAGTTGTCAGAGCCAGAGAGTTGTCTGAGACCAGTAATCACAGCTTGCAATAATAATTCATGTCTGGTCATAAAATTTGTTGAGGTAGATTGAGGACTTGAGATTTCACTGCAGGTCTCCCACCATGGCAGGTGGCCTGTTCGCCATGGACAGGAAGTACTTTCATGAACTTGGTCAGTACGACCCCGGCATGGACATCTGGGGAGGAGAGAACTTGGAAATCTCTTTTCGGGTAAATGCATTGTGTATACCTTAAAACAGCAACTTTTACACAAAAATGTTTTATTAGTTCTATAGTTTTGAGAGCAAGTCACACAACATGTTGGCATCTTCCTACTTTGGCCAGCTTATACCAAATAACAACCTGGTAGAATCTCTTGAGAATTCTCATCCCTGGCACATAAAATAATTTAAAGAAAGAGTTTTCTTTTTCCTCTCTAGATCTGGATGTGTGGAGGTCAGTTGCTGATTGTTCCCTGTTCCAGGGTGGGGCATATCTTCCGCAAACGCCGGCCATACGGGTCACCCGGAGGTCAGGATACAATGGCCCACAATTCACTGCGTCTGGCCCATGTTTGGATGGATGAGTACAAGGTGGGCCTGAATATCAGTAGAACATTGTGCTCAAGGGCACCTGATTAAATAATACAGATTGCCCCTGAAACTAATAATTTAAACTCCACATACACCTTTCTTATTTTCTGTATGTGTAATAATGTAATTAATAGAAATTATTTCAGGCAAGTTAGGAAGTAATTCTCGTTAGGTGGGTGAAACATTACATTGCTGTAGCTTCAAGCGATTCATTATGACACATTGCTGTATTGTCAGTGTGTAAGTGTTGCTTGACCATCTTTACACAAACACCAGCTCATGTGGAGAGATGATGGTTGAGATGAAGTGTTGTTGATAAGGTGTTTTCTGAGATGGGATGCTTAAAGGCCATTTCTTATGACATCTAAGAAAAGAGTGTGTGAAACGAGTAAAATCACACCTAAGAGTGATTTTACTTTTGTGTACAGAGTAGACCACTTTTTAGTTTTGTACAGAAAGAAGTCCTGTTGATTGCTTTGATGCATCAGAAAAACAGAACAGAAAAAGGACTCAAAATGGCTAATGAAAATATCGACAGGGTTATGTGTCTGGAGTGTAAGCACAACCCTGTCTTGCACCTGAGTGAAAGGGTTTGTCCTGAGTATGGCTGCAGATTTCCTCTTGTGGTGTCTGTTTATAATCAACGGTAAACTGAAGTCTGCGGAGTCAGTGATGTTTTGCTGTTTGGCCGCTGCAGCTCATATGACTGGAGGAAAAACTTCTTTGATTTATAACAGACTAAAACGTGTTTTTTTTTTTAACACTGCAGTCAGAGGCCAGCAGCAGGGCTTCACATATTTTTAGCCAAGCTAATTAGGAGTTGTTGTTTTGTTTTTATTACACAATAATTCTCTTTGTTCTATGTAAACATGAGTTTATATGGAAGGAAGTAGGGTTTTATTTCATAGTTTGAGGGCTTTATGAGGATTAAATCTGAGAATATTATATTTACTCTTATCTCATAAACTCTTAAAGTTGGGGTACCTCAGCTGGGATCATTTTGGGCACCTCACAATTAGATTAGATTTCAGTTTAAGGGTCCCTGGTCCATGATTTTCGACACAGTGATGCATCAGCATATAAATCTTTTTATTCACTTTTCCTTTTCGTGGTGTTGTGATGTTGCAAAGTCTCTGTGCATTAATACAGAAGTGTTTAGGACAGCATCTGTGAATCAAATGTTTGCCTTGGCTCTGTTAGTAATCATGTTAGGTCAAGCTGTCTTGAGAGGGTCTCCTCTGGACCTTGTGCTTTATGTATGTGTGCATTAGGAGCAGTACTTTGCTCTGCGTCCTGAGCTAAGAAACCGTGACTACGGCGATATCAGCGAGCGGGTCGCCATTCGGAAGCATCTGCAGTGTCACTCCTTCAAGTGGTATCTGGACAATATTTACCCTGAGATGCAGGTTTCCTCCCCACACAAGCTTCAGCAGCCCGTCTTTATCAACAAGGGTTTGAAGAAACCCAAAGTCCTGCAGCGGGGTCGGGTAAGACCTGTCACGGCCCCACATGTCTACCACACCCAGATGTCACTGTCAGAGCTCTAATCTAAGTGGAACGGTAAATTAATCTAAGTGAATTGATTGAAGTCCAGTAGAGTGCAATAAGTGAAGTACAAAGCAAAATGAAATAAATTGACAGATGTTCAGTGAACAGCAGAGGGCAGTAGAGCAGCTCTGGGCTGCTGCACTGGGCTGAGCGACTCTTTAAAGGTGCTTTGAGATTTCAAAGAAACGTTTGTATTTGAAATAGACATCCAAACAAACACATCTCAAAATAACAAACACACTATGCAACATCAGAAATGACTAACAACTGGTGTATACTCTCCCTATTGCTGATTGGCTACAAGATTGTTATGGTGTTGTGGTGATCTGTCTGATCCACTTTTAGTCTCCTTTTTACACAGCCACTATGTGCAAACAATATTGTTTTCCCAACACAGAAAATCTAGCAAATATTTACAAAATTGTTTGTTTGGGTGTTGATTTCAATTTATAGCTGCATTTTTTCAGAAATCACTGCACATTTATGTCCACTGGCTTCTGCACTATATTAATGTTTTGAAATAAGATTTAAAACAAGAATCAAATTGGATTGATGCTTGAATGCAGTAATTAAGTGTGTTTGTTATACCTGTTATACCATTTACTAGTACATACAATAAGTATCCAATTTACAGAATTTAATGAGCTTGTAGTTCATGTAAAATCAGAATTGTAATCACTTTAATACAGATTGTTGTCAGAAAATAAGGTCTTATTTTTTTCTTTATCATGTATAATAATTTGTTCTACCTCTGAAATGACTTCAACTCTCCTCCAACTACCTGTCATGTAAAGACCACTGCAATGATTCAAACAATTCTCGATGGATAAAATCATGAAATGATCTGGTGGTTATTTCCACCATAATTTTTATAAAATGCAGTTATTCTTTCCTCAAAACAATATATTTTGTAGTGTCACTTTTTCCAAAACTAACCTGACTTTTTGTCCGGTTTTCGCTCAGCTGCGTAATCTGCTGGCTGATAAGTGTCTGGTGGCACAGGGGCGTCCCAGCCAGAAGGGTGGTGCTGTTGTTGTGAAAGAGTGTGACCCACAAGACCATGAGCAGGTAGCATGTCTTCTGGTAGAAACATAAATGCAGATTAAAATTTTATTTCTGTAATTGTCCAAGACACATTTTGATAATTTTTGTTCTAAAGGAGTGGGCTTATGATGAGGAGCATGAGTTGATTCTGGCTGGTCTGTTGTGTTTGGACATGTCTGAGATTCGTTCCACTGACCCGCCCCGGCTCATGAAGTGTCACGGATCAGGTGGATCTCAGCAGTGGACACTGGGGGTAAGAATTTTACCTGTTACACTATATGTTACCTTATGTCCATGTGTACTAGTGCTTCAACAAACAGCTAACCAAAGAAATAAAATGCTGCAAGTATTTTTAGCTGCTGATTTTTGAAGAGCATATCTTCACCAATACTCTCCTTGTATGAATTGTAATATAAAATGCAAATGTATGTAAGTCCAGACAATGCAGTGACAGGTTTATTATGCCATAGTGCCTAAATCAAAATAATCAATAATAGATAAGTTTATGAAAATTGACAATACAAATCTATTGTATAGATTTGTCTTGCTGTCCATCTTGTTTTCTTAAAGTGCCAAATTTGAATGCTTATGGTTGTTCTTATTTTAATCTTTTATTTAATAAGGTGATTTACTTGGTAAACAATGTCTTGTGTCTTCTCAGAAGAATAATTGGCTGTACCAGGTGTCAGTAGGTCAATGTCTGGCTGTTGTCGACCCCCTCAGCATCAAAGGATATGTTGCTATGGCAATCTGTAATGATTCCCAGTCTCAGCAGTGGCAGTTGGAGGGTTGAGGATGTGTTAGTGTAATATACATCTGGTATGGTGCTCCTCTGGCTCTGGAAAGAACTGCACTGTTGCAGAACCCTCATTAATCATATTAGATTCAGTAGCCCTGTTGTAAGAACAGTTCTGCTGAAGCAGTCCTGGTGTGAACTTTCATGGTCTTTATTCTTTACTCAAAAGCATCTATTTTTAGAGCATTTTAAAAATGTGTGTTTATAGTATTTGTAAGTTATATTGATGTTATATTAAATAATTTTAATTTTCTCTTTGAAATGTAACCGATTTGCACAGAGAAACTATTTTAATTGTATTACAGATGTGTATTAATAAATTATAACCTGTTGTTGTCTGTTAAATTTTGTTTAAATAATTTTGAATTAAGATTACTCTTTCTGGTATTATATGTATTTTCATTCAGTGCCAGTCATTATGATTTTCTTTAATCACTGAATTTCACTTGAAGTGATTTACCTCTTTGTTTTCAATAAAGAAATATTGGTGTTTAGTAGAATAAGTTCGGGGGTTAATCAGTATTTCTCAGCTACTTCAAGTTTTATTTACTTAGGAAATAAGCAGTTGATTAAGAAATGCTGATTGTTTTTTCTGCACATTAATGTCAAAATGATTCCATTACTTCTTAAGGTGAAAGTAGCAAAATCTAAAAAAATGTTTTCCCCAAGACTAGGTAGTTTCCAGCAGTTAATCATTATTCTGGACATTGTGAATATTGGAATGCTTTGGAATATCATTAAGCCCTGTTTAAAGTACAGTATTAAGGGACAGTTCAATGAGTGAAATATCTAAAAAAAAAAAAAAAAAAACTTAAATACAAATCTTTACAAGTCAAACGTGAATGTAGTTTTGATTAAGTTGCACTTATTGTCCTTTTAATACACATTGAAACCAAATAAAAGTGAACTCTTCATTTTTATTTTGGTAGTTTTATGATTATTTGAGTTATGTGACAAAATAAACATGTCTAAAAACACTAAGTAGCTGTTTGTATCATTATGAATGGCAACCTCTTATAAAGCATGCTTCTCTCTGTGTTAGCATGAAATCCAATTAAAATCTAGGCATAGAAAAATGATCCACCATGTGAAACCATACTGTTCAAGTGATTATATTGTGTATTGTATAGTTAAAGTAAGACTGAACAATTTAATCAGTCACAAACTAACATTGATTAACACAAACCAGCCTGCCTCCTTTCCTTAGTGCATCCTGCTGCTTACTCCTCCCAAGTAAATTATGCAAATGCACCCGGCCATCCAACTGATCTATCAAAAAACATGTTTCATAACACCAGGTAATCTTATTGCATGGTCCAGTTCTGCTGCTGACAATGCTCATCGTAAACAAACGGTGGACAAATATCATCATAGGCACTCTGACCACATGACCACACTGTGATATTCTGCAGTCATCATTTTTGTATTCTAATTATAAGATAATTGCACATATAATTAAATATTAAATCTCTAGTTGTTGGCCTGGGAATGGCTAAAACTGAAAAAAAGTTGCAGATAAAATTTAAAATAGCTGGAATGTTACATGAGCCTACCAAATTGCTTACAATACAGTTCTGCTTGAGGGTTTGTGAACCCCTTGAGCTGTTCATAGTTTTCTGTTGTTTTAAACTTTCAAGCAGCACTGTCCGTGAAACAGCGCGAGGATTGCTTTATTAAAATTTTGTAGGTAGTGTTATAGAGCCATTTTCCACAATACATTCTAAAAGCCATATCAGATTTAAATTTTCATCACTTCTGACATAGTTTTTGAGCATGTTTAGACTTAGCATGTTTAGATTATAACAAAAAGAGCTGGTCTAATAGGGTCATCATAGCATGTGCTCAGGCCGTAATTAACCCTCTTATTTAAGTTTTCCTGAAACTCAAAATTGTCATTTTGACCCCCCTCTACAAATTCTCTACAAAATTATTCATCAATGGCATTTAATATTTTGGCTATCATTCCTACAGATGTTGGTCTTGCTTCTAAAAACTATTTTTAAAAATCACAAATTTGAGCCCGGAAACTTCCAAAATTTGGTTGATTTGATTAAACAGATTGACCCACCTATGTCTGGTTCAATAGGATGCCTGTCATCTATCAAACCAAATCACTAAATTTCCCATTGTACGTACCTTTTGACTAGACTATCTTAATATATGTCCATACATAAGTTATTGACACTGACATGTATGGATATGTCTATTTAGAATTATGATGTGATCATGTTTTACTTCATTCATACACTTCTACTAGTCCTTTGATCATATATGAAAAATCACACAAATCTTCAGTCTATGGCAGCCCATAAAACTGTACAAAGGAAAGTAATGAAATTTGGCTCACAGAAGCCAAATTTAAATGGTAACAGAGAGAAATGTTATAATAGCAAATTTGGAGTCACTACCCTAAACCGTCTAGTGCAACCAACAATTCATTGGTAACCAAAAGTACCACTCATGTTTATACTCATTACCTTTGACTTGTAAGTCCAAGACACAAAATTCTTTTTCATTTTCTGGCATGAAAAATTTCTGGCCATTTTGAATTTTTAAAAAAAATTACTTTTTTGAACTTCTGTGGTGTAGCTCTTGCCATTCTTGAATACCGTGTCTGCAATTGTTTTCTGCAAGCATGCAAAAATGGGTATGAGATTGTATTTTGGCAATGCTATAGTGTATTGATACGAAACTTGGTATGAGCTATCACAGGTATGACTTGAGGGCCCATGCTTAGTTTTGTCACAGTGCCACCTACTGGTCCAGAGATATGAAAAATGGTCATTTTTGCTTGTAACTTTTGTAGGGTTGAAAAGGATAAAAAGGGAATGTAAGAGATGGTCTGTCTCTTTTCCCAGGCTCTTTTCCTGTTTGCACTCCTTCTTGGCTCTCTTGTCCTTTGCTCTCTTTTACTTTTGTGATCTTTTCTTTACACTTTTCTTCTTTACCTGAGCTCTGGGGTTCAGGCCCTAGGCTCAGCTTCCAGGCCTCAATTGTTCTCTCTGTCTTTCCTACTTTATCTATCTTTCAATCTATATCTCAGGTATAAGGTAATATTCTCCACATTCACAGTTAATTGTATAAATACATACTGTTATATGCATTTTCATTGTGATCATTTCATGTATAACCTCATTTGGCAATGTTAATAAACTCTCACAACTATACTAATTTAGATTCTTTGTTAATAATTTAAACCTACCTAATGCAATACAATTTATTTATTATAGCAACGCTCTCCCACATTAGCTATTACAACTGCGCTTATTTCCCACGTTGGTATAAGTAGCAGAAGGGTGGAAATAGACAGAAAATACACAGTTTTATACCATTTTACTGTTAACAATTTTCTAGTCATTTCGGCATTCCTACAGCTTGAACCACTGTAACTCATTGGTTGCTCTAGTGTTTCACATGTTCAACTTTTTCAATTTCACTTCAAGTGAAGACTAACCTGGGACAAATTTCTTAATTCTGGACACATTTCCTGAACATCTACTCAAAATGTGTAGAAATCTGTATAGAAATATGCGTGACATTCTAAGAACATGTTCACCCATTTTGCTAGTATAGGTTTTTTAACCTGAAATAATGGCTATTTGTTTTGGGGGCTATGACAATTCAACAGAGAACCAGTACACGTCATTTGCATGCTTGTCCAAAAGCAATTGCAATTTGTTAAAACAGTCGACAGATGTACATGATCATTTGCATGCTTGTCCAAAAGCAATTGCAATTTGTTGAAAACAAGGAGAAATTGCTGATATGATGTGTGCAAGTTACAAAAGGATGTGGCGGTTGAACAAGTAGTTTTGATAAATGCAATTCTGATCTGAAAAATGCATGAAAGCAACAGAGAAAAACTGTAAATACTTTGGTCTATTATTTTTAGAGTGGTCTCTTTGCCCTATTTGGGGGCAGTTAGATAGATAGATAGATAGATAGATAGATAGATAGATAGATAGATAGATAGATAGATAGATAGATACATACATACATACATACATACATACATACATACATACATACATACATATATAGATATAACATACTTTATTTATCCCATAGGAAATTTAGGTATAAATTCAGTTGTGGCCTACTGTTTAGTGAGTCGGGCCTGTGATATCTTAAACAATACTGCCATAGCAAGGTTGTAGAATTATGAAAAAAAGGGGAAACAGGAAGTCTGTAATATCTATAGCATGCTGATGACATTGATATGACTATTGTAAGTCACGGTCATAGTGCCACCAACTGGCAACAGGAAGTATGCAACAACATAGTCAACTTACATT
Organism: Ambastaia sidthimunki; assembly: GCA_036877625.1. Taxonomy (NCBI): domain Eukaryota; kingdom Metazoa; phylum Chordata; class Actinopteri; order Cypriniformes; family Botiidae; genus Ambastaia; species Ambastaia sidthimunki. The sequence goes on along the minus strand of JAZGTK010001460.1, from coordinate 20,523 downwards.
TAGCCAAGTCACGTGTAGAGACACGGCCAATTAAAGTTGCATTTAACATGTAGGTGCTTAACATGTTTGAAATGGCTTGAAATTTGGCACACACATCATAGTGGTCAGCTGTGATCTAAATCTTAGATACAGTTATAGTGACATCAACTGGCAAAAAGAATGTAAGGGCTATAGCAATTCACAGACTCAAACCTGTAAGTAAATGTGATTGTCAATTCAAAACACTGACATGAATGTAAACATATTAATAGAAGGAAGGCTCACTGTCTTTGACTTTAAAAATCCCTGCCCCAAAATATATGTTGTCAAGATGACAATGAAGAGATCTCTGTGAGTGTGCTATATGCACATCTGCCTGTTTTATACTGCTAAAAAATGTGGATTAATTTCTTGAGCTGCGGAGGCGATTGTTGTTGTTGTTACACTTTACATCACAATCAAATGCTAAATCTTGGTTACACTTTTAGCCCAAATTAGTTGACTTTACTAAAAATTGTGTGAAAACTAAACTGTTTTAGTTTTTACACAGGTTTAAACTAAACATGTTAAGTTGTATTATCATGAAAGTTTTTGTGGGTGCATTAGACAAATCAAGTTTTTATTAGTAGTCTTTACTAAAAATCATTAGTCCACTTTTTTTACATAATGTTGATTTTAGGTAGTTATATGATAAATGTTATAATTAATTAATGCCTTAGAATTAAGAAATGATACTACTTAAATTTAATAAACAAACAATAACAGCATTACAAGTTTTATTGCTGATAGAAAACAGGTACATCAATGCTTTCATAGAATTCCTTAAGGTTTCTTGATGAAGCTTGAGGTTCTTTCCCACAATCCTGTTGAACACCTGCAAAATAAGAGTACAGAATACAGAGCATTATATTTCAAAACTAAATTAAACTGTGGTTGAAGGCACTTGTGTGTGAAAAAAGATACTCATCTTTTACACACCCTTATGCTGTTCCAGATGTAGATTAAATAATGAAAGTGAATGATGGTAATCCATACAAACCCACAAGACACTGATTCATTAACTGTGGGTGTGTGGATTGTGTTCGTGTTGTATGTTTTTTAAAGTGTTTTTTTAAAGTGTTTTTAAAAAAAAAATTGCGTTTATCTGAGGAAAGTCAGCAGGGACAGCATGAAACTGTGTAAATGACACTGAATAATGACATCAAATAATAATAGAAAGATAGATAAGTTAAAACACTTTTGAACATACCTGATCCTCCGTATAAAAAGCAGGCCAGCATTCCACCATCTGGGTTACAACAGGCTCAGTCTCCACCACCTCTTTTCTCTTTAGTGCAAATGCAAGGTCCATCTTCTCCTTCACAAGTTGTCCATTTGGTGTTCTTTTCTAAATTTCAAGATAATGAAAATGATTATGATGACCAACAAAATAAAACATTTCGGCTATAGCTTCCATGTTTTAACCTATAATGTCTTAACAGGTAAACGTTTGTCACATATAAATTTACAAAACTTACCCTTTCACTGCATCTTCACACGAACCTGTGAAAACAGCATAAGAAAACGTTTAGAAAAAGTTGCAGATACAATTCCACTGTGAAAGTTAATTAACACCTACTAATGATCTCAACAGTCTGTTAAGTTACTGCTACTCTATAAGAAAAAAACCGATAATGTTAGGCAAATTTTACATATCTTAATACACAAAAAAAGACACGTTAGCCATATGCAAGCACACAGACGGAAAAAACATATGCCAACGAAATACACACGTTGTAGCTAAACTGTGAACATACAAAAACACACTGGATAACGTTACAAACTATGACCTTACGGAAACAGCTCATTTAAAAGTTAACGTTCTGTGAACCGACAGTAAAACAGCGTCTACCGGCACATTAACACTACATCGTTTCGGAGTTTGGGTTAGCACTTTTGTCAGAAAGATATCTACAGATGATATTTTTAAACACTTACCGAATCACGTTGCTTTCAAACATTAACGGTAAGCGCGGGACATCCGCCCAAACTCTTCAGGCATGCAGCTCTCTGCTCACCGTCTACACCTGCTTCAGCCCCTCCCCCTCCCTTGGTCTTTTGGCCTTATAACTTGACACAAGCCTAAATATTTTTCTTTTTTTAAAGACAGAGGCCTATCATGTCACAACCTCATCTCCCTCTTTAAAAGTGGGCAGGGTCTGACCCACACTATGCCAAAGAATCTCATTTGGGAGTGTCAGCATTAGGTGGCAACATCTGACTCAACATTTCTGTGAGCTTCTTCAGTTCAAACCTAGTTTTAAAAGTACCCTCTGACAACTTGATCAATGGCAGACAAACACTGCAGGGGCTTGCTCTGCAAAGGCAGCTTTTTCCTCTCAATATATGGTACATGTAGTGTATGTGTAGCTAAGCCACTATGTGGCGCTGTTGTATCTACGATAGTAGGCAGGATTCCCTTTAAATACGCACTGCCGATTGGATTCACTTTAAATACGCACTTAGCAGACAAGGTGCGTTTTAATTGTTTGGCGTGCAGGTGGTTGTCTGTCGCTGGAAGAACAATTTCGGTTGACCTTTGGATGTGTGCTTTAGAAGTTTTCATGCTGAATAATTGGTGTATACTGAATGATCGACACTGCATATTGCATGTGAGTGTTGATTATTGATCGACTGTTAAAGCGAATCGTTTTGTAGTACTTTCTTTTTTTTCTGTGTTAATTTCCTTTTATTTTCTTGAGAGTGATAATCTCCGTAGGTATGTGTTTCAATCTTGCCTCAAGTAAATTGAGCCCGTTTTTAAGTGAAACTACTTGAGATTAATAAAATTAAAATTGTGTTATTTTAATAGTAATTTTGCCATAAGGATATTCATTGAGTTGAATATCCGTGTGGGAAAACCCTTTACATGGCCTGGGATCTCCCATCCAAATAAAATCGGAGTGGCGTAGTGAAAAGCAGTGAATAAGAGTACTTACTATGCAACATCACATATGCACTGTACTGTACATGTTCATACAAACTCAGAAGATGCTCTAAATTAGTCATTCTGTGATAAAACTTTCAAATATATGACAAGTGGACTGACTGCCCTGTTAGGGCAAATGACATAAAGTTGTAGTTTAAGACCCATATTTTGGGATTTCATTTTTTTTCCTCATTCTTTTTAGATATCATAGTGAGACAGAAAACATCCCTTTTCAATCAATACACACCTCTGCATTAGCATATTTGAAAATGAAGAAAAAAGAAAGCTCAGCAAAAGGCAGATTTGAACTCGGGTCAACCGCGTCAAAAATGTCTGCGACACATGCTGTATCATCCTCCCCAATAGAACAGTTGTTTGACTGTTGTCTTTTGTAGTGTTGACTAGCCCAATCACAATCAATGGCTTTTGCCGTGTAATTTTGGAACAGGTCAATTGCAGATAGAACCTTGTAACTCTAAGAACTCTGAATCGCCTTGGAATTATAAGGTTCTATCTAAAAAACAGAAAAGATAATGATACAAGAAATATTTACAATTTACTTATGTAGCCTAACATATCTTGAATATGTTAAATGTATGTAAAAAAATAATCGTTTTGTATTATACACTTGGGTCTATTTAGGTTTGTGGTTTGTCTGTCATTTTCCTTGTTGTGTATGTTTATTAGGGAGCGGGTCCCTATTTATTGGTGTTTGGTTCTGTGTCCTATATGCGAATCGTTACAATATAAGTAAGAGTAAGAATATGTCAATAACTCAAAATTTTGACAAAAATGTCAGATAGAACCTTATAATTCTAAGGTAGCGATTTGTTTTTGCCACTTATCGCTTCCATTATTATGTGTTTTAGGATATTTAGGGGATCTTTCTTATTGTAGTAAATTTGTTTTATTATTGCTATTGCCCCCACTTTACATTGGGTGTCAACTACTACTTAAGAAAAATGTATACAATGTTATTGTTGTGTGCGTATGTGTTGTTAAATTATACATTTACATTTAAATTAAATGTACATTTAAATATCTGCATGTAATTACACTCTTTAGCCTAAACCTATGCATTACCCTACCAGAACAACACATACAAAAAAGGAATGTCTATCCATCTCTATCCATCTTCAAAAAAAGACTAAAAACACATCTTTTCCGACAGCACCTGTCCAATTAATAGCACTTATCCTACTACTAACACTTAAAACATTACGGTGGACTCTGACTTATTGGCGCATACCCAGCCGAATGGCACCAAATGGTTCTTTAATAGACCACTTTCGGCCTCTGACATTTTTTCAAAAATTCTGTCACACGATGCAATAATTTACAAACACAATAGTTATGAAACTTTAAACAATGTAATGGAATATTTAAAATGCATAAAACTTACTTTAGAATATCGTCATGTGTGATTTTTTTTGTCCAATGGGCCATACAGATTATGATAATACCAAATTTGTCAGCTACAGTCAACCATACTTCTTATCTAAAATTTGAGTTCTTGCTTCTAAAAAAAAAGTGACATGTTTTTGTCAGTAATGCTTACCCATAACTAAAATGTGACCTCTGCATTTAACCCAGCAGTGAGCAGTGGGCAGCTATCCCTGCAGCGCCCAGGGAGCAATCGGGGGTTAGGTGCCTTGCTCAAGGGCACTTCAGTTGCTACCTGCCAGCGCTGGAATCGAACCAGCAACCTACTGATTACAAGCCCCACTCCTTAACCAGTAGACCACAACTGCCCCTTGGTTCTGGTTTATACATTGGGGAGGCTGCTACCTGATTGAGCTTTATCTGTAAAGGCTGCCACCACATCTAATGCTAAACATTGTAGGAGGAAACAAGAGAGTTGTAATTTCACCGGAAGTCTTACTTCATTGCAGCAGTTCTTAAAGGTTTGTGAATTTAAACTTGGTATGTCAGGTATGTGTAGCTCAATTGAGTAAGAAAAATCTGTTATCTGATAAGAGGATATAAACCACACAAACTACAATGGAAACACATTTAATGAATAAATTCCCCAATGTGCATCGAAAATGTCATGTACCTTTGCCTCAACAGGACTAACTAGAGGACCAATCATTGCACAGCACCTGGAATGTTGTTTTGACCATTCTAAAATGTCTTAGCCAAAATCTGTCATCAAAGTGATTTGGTATTTAATTAATTAAAGATAACACAAGGTTAAGCTTAGTCAAAAGTCAAAGTGGAGTTTATTGTCATTTTAGCCATATACAAGTACATAGTGAAATTAAACCTTGTTTCTCCAGGACCAAGGTGCTACAGTACAAAACAGAACAACATAAAACTAGAATGTCAATACAAAACTAGAATGTACAAGGTATATATAAAAAACTCTATACATAAAGTGCACAAAGTGCAACGAGACAGCACAAGACAGTAACGCAGACCAATAAACAGTTTGTACAAAAGTGATTGCAGTGATTATGTGACGGCAGTGCAAACATTGAATAGTGCAGATATTAAAAATAATAAAGATAGTGCAATGGTAGTGGTGTAATTTACAATGAGTTATATTGTGTTTAACAGCCTGATGGCATGGGGGAAAAAACTGTTGCAAAGTCTGGTCATGAGGGGCCGAATGCTTCGGTACCATTTACCAAACGGCAGGAGGGTGAAAAGTGTGTGTGAGCCATTAGGTGTAAATATCTGTGATAGAGGTAAGAGAGACCCAGATGATCTTCTTAGTTGTTCGCACTATCCGCTGCAGGGTCTTGCGGTCCGAGATGGTGCAATTCCCAAACCAGGCAGTGATGCAGCTGCTCAGGATGCTCTCGACTGTCCCTCTGTAGAACACAGTGAGGATGGGGGGTGGGAGATGTGCTTTTCTCAGCCTTCTCAAAAAGTACAGGCGCTGCTGGGCTTTTTTTGCTGTGGAACTGGTGTTGAGCAACTAGGTGAGGTTCTTGTCTCTGCTGGTCGTGAAGTGGCTGTGAATTCTCTAAACATGTGCACGCTTTGCCTCTCTGATGGCCCAGGACAGTTTGGCCCTCACTGTTCTTAGGGCCGCTTTGTCGCCTGCCCTGAAGGCGGAGTCTCTGGTCTCAGTAGCGCATGCACCTCTGCAGTCATCCACGGCTTCTGGTTGGAGCGTGTGGTGATGGTCTTGGAGGTGGTGACATCATCAATGCACTTGCTGATATAGCTGGTCACTGATGTTGCATATTCCTAAGTTAGTGGAGTCGCCGTCAGTTGCCGCTTCCCTAAACATGTGCCAGTCGGTGTTTTCAAAACAATCCTGAAGAGCAGAGATGGCTCCTTCTGGCCAGGTTTTCACCTGCTTCAGAATCGATTTCCATTGTCTGATGAGCGTTCTGTATGCCAGAATTAGCATAACAGAGATGTGGTCTGAGTAGCCGAGGTGGGGACGGGGCTCCGTCCGGAACGCGCCGGGAATGTTTGTGGGTAAGGTGAATAATTTGTAAGGTTAGCCACTGTTTTGCATAACTAAGAGAAACGTACAACTTAATAAAACAAAATTTGTAGACATTTTTACCTGCAATAATTTAACTGAAATAATATCTGCAGTATTACTTTGAAAATGACATGTTGTTTTGTCAAATATGGTAACCCATATTTGGGTTAAATTTCTGCTGCCTTTAAATAAATGCACATAACTTGCAGACAAACTTTTGATGACATAACTGAAAGATCAAGCTGGCAGAGGAAGAATATACAAAGTCATAAATTCTTCATACTCCAGTGTAGTACCATCGAGTGTCTGCAGGCAACAGTGAAGCATGGTGGAGGTTTTTTGCAAGTTTGGGGCTGCATTTCTGCAAATGGAGTTGTAAATCTGGTCTGGATTAATGGTGTCCTCAATGCTGAGAAAAACAGGCAAATACTTATCCATCATGCAATACCATCAGGGAGGCGTTTGATTGGACCCAAATTTATTCTGCAGCAGGACAACGACCCCAAACATACAGCCAATGTCAATAAGAACCATCTTCAGTGTAAAGAAAAACAAGGAGTCCTGGAAGTGATGGAATGGCCCCCACAGAGCCCTGATTTTAACATTGAGTCTGTCTGGGATTACATGAAGAGATGGAGGGATTAATGTTTTTAAAAAAAAAATTGATTTATGCAGAACGAATTTAAAAAAGGTTTTCCAAAAATTATGAAAAACAATTATAACTATTATAATTATTAATACCTAATTATTTGCTGATGTAATGCTTAATGCAAAGGTTGCAGTATTTACAAAGTTCAAAGAGTTTCTTTTTAATTGCTTTGATTGCTTAAACACATTTCTTGAAACTATGCCTCATATTCTCAAAACGGTAAACACAAATCCATAACGTCTCACCCAATTCACATCCTATTTTCAGGTCAAAATGGAGCTCTACACCCAAAACCATTCACTCTTGCTGAAAAACCAAACTTTGCCCACAGACATCACACACACAATCCCTACAAACACATTACAACAGTCAATGTTGTAGTTGATGTCACTACAATTACACATTGGTGCAATAAATTCAAAACAATATTTCCAAAACTGGTAAATTATGTTGCTTGTGGTTCCCCCCTCAAAAAAAACCTTTACACATGATGAACACAAAAGACACAACCAATGTATACATTGACACATTTTTATTAATTTGTGTACTACACAGTACAACACAAAATAATAAATAAAAAAATAATAAAATTCCACCTTGGTCTCGTTCAGGCCAGAGAATCTCGTTCACATCACAGGCTATATTGGCCCTAGCCAGGCAGCAGGGGTAAAATTCTCTTGCATGCCTGATCCACCCCTGGCACGCATCTACTGATATGTCTAGTCTTCCATGGCCTGGAGGAGGTAAACACGGATATAAGGTTCTCGGTCATACACTTTCCACCGCTACTGGGTTTAAAAAGGGAGAGTATGCAGGCAGAAAGATGTTTGAAAACCTGTGGTTACTGGTAAACCAGTCACGAACCAGAGCAGTGCGATGGAAGCTTATGTTATTTCAAACAACAACTTATTGACGCTGCTCTGGCTGTGCTGGTTCCCTGTGGTCCAGCTGGAACATATGCTCTCTTAGACTGTCAAGGAAAGCAAGGAGGAGCATAGTGTTATAGGGTCCTAGACTGGCATGGTGATGGAGTATCCCTCACACATAGTGACATTCCCTCCGCACTGACCAGGGACATTCACAATAGCCCGATGGCCAATTATGTTCCTCCCCCTTTCTCCTTTTGGTCAGGTTGAAACCAGCCTCATCCACAAAAATAATTTCATGGGGAACAGTCCGTCCTTTAATCTCAAAGATTTTTTGCAAAACGCATGAAACACAGTATAGTAAATCACTACCCTGAAGCACAGTTCAAGAGGGAACAAATGGCAGCATAAACTGCTATACTGTGATGGTACACAATACTTCATACGAAATCAAAACTATTACCTGAACATATTCCACTCGTTGGTCTTTCACCCTGTCAGAGTTTCGTTTGGAACGGACGTGGTATGCCTGTTTCATCCGGAACCGGTGCTTTCGGAGGATGCAATCAATTGTGGAGAGGCTGATGGCATTTATCCCTCAAAAATGGTGATTATCTTCAATCACTCTTCTTTAAATCTCTCGCAGGCGGATTACATTATTGCCAATGACCATGTTTACAAGCTCCCTCTCATGCTCAAAAAGCCTTAGCCTGCTTCCACCAGGTGGTCGTCTCTGTGTCCTACAAAAATAGAAGCACTCATTACTGTAACTGTCACACATCCTTTTTGCAGGAAAAAATGGAAACATACTCAAACTCTATCTGTATGCGATGCAATTTGATGCATTTCTTTATTACAGTAGCATAGTGCAACAGTGTATGTGTTGTCACAGTACAGAGTACAGCACTCAAAAGTTACTGTACAGAGCAGTCTTACTGTAAGTACACCTACCTGTTTTCCTCCCTGAAGGTTCTGATGATGGAGGCGACGGTGAAGCGACTTAAATTTGGTTGGACTCATTGCCCAGCCTCCCTCATAGTCATACCATGGACAAGAACATGGTCAACTAAAGTGGCTCAAATTTCTTCAGAGACTGCTTGTCTTCTTGCCCTTCCTCCTCCTCCTCCTCGACCTATTCCTTCATTTCTCTGTGGATCCATTGTTCCAAAACTCAATTAACTGATTCATCCTTTTGTCTATTGAAGAATCTGATTGATGTGTGTTCAAGTTTGATTCTTAGTGTTTTCACCTGGGGAATTGTGTGCTAATTGAGCTCAAGTTGTGCTGACTTGAGTGAACATTATTGAATGCTAGTGCTTTCAAAATGACCACATGGTGTATGCAATAAGAAATTAAGGGATTTGTTTGTAGAGTTCTGCAGTGACAGCTCAACAAATCTGACTTATGTGTCAAAACAGAGGAGTAGTGTTTAGAGTTTAGGGAATTGGGTGTGCTTTTGAAATGTATGGTTTTGAAATTTTAGTTTAAAAGCCTGGTTATAGTGTTTTAGCAATTGAAAAAAACTGTAAAAATGTGATCATTTGGAAATCTTTACGTTGTCATGTTTTGTGTATACATTTTTACATTTAATTAAAACCTCAGGCAGAGATGCTGTCGATGACCAGCAGGTCAAAGAAGGGATGGATGGTGAAAGTTCTCAAGGTAATGCAGGGTGAGAAGAAGCTGTGCTGACCTGTTGCAGTGCACCACAGCCTGGGCAATCATGAACATACTTTTCCTCAGGTTCATTTTCAGAACCATAATTTTCCTTCAAAGTCTAAGTGGAAGTCTGTATGCCAGTGCAGACCTCCACTCTGCACTGGCATAATGCAGCGGCTGATCAGATTTCTGTTTTACTTGTGCTCTTCATGGCATAAAACAGTTAGTCTGTAATGTTGCTGTTAGAGCATAAACAATATCTGCAAAGTTAACCCTTTAACACACATGCTGTGCTTTTTAAACACAATGTTTTTTGTGGACTGTGGACTTTTTGTGGAATAAACACCTGTTTTTTTTCTCCATTTATTAATCACTGGAGTTTTGGTTCCTTGCCACGGTCGCCCTGTTGGCTTGCTTACAAGGAGTCTGCTGTCTTACCTAGGGAACACTGTATTAGTATCGTTTAATAATTCTATCAATTTTCAATTATCTTACTTTTCAAATATATATATATATATATAATTTTAATTTTTTTCAAGTTTCAATTTTTTTTTAATCCCTTTAAATATACTTGGATATTAAAAGAACTACAGTTCTCTTCCTCTTGGGTTCATGACTTCATGATTCCAAGAATTTTAATAAACTGTGCCCCACCATGTCAACTCTGTGACATTCCCAGACAATGTGCACTAGGCGGTTAGCCAATTATCTGAGCCCATTGCTTATTTCTGAAAGAGGGGCTTCTTAGAACCAGTAACTCAACAGCTTATTTTTATGAGAATGGAAATATAAAAAATAGTGTGTTTTTTGAAAAACAAAGCATGAACACCTATTGAAGTGCACACCAAAAACATAATTAAGACTTCAAAAAGACCCATAATAGGGTCTTTTAATTGAGAAAGTAACAGAAATAATTGAGACAGTAACTGTAATTTCATTTTCAACTTTGGTTTCATTTTGTGTAGTTTATTTATCATGACTGTGTAAATTTTTTGACAAAGTAATCTTTTTGAAAATTATCTCACATGGTTATCTCAATTTAGAATTATATATTAGTTAGGAAATCAATGTGCTTAACATATCTGAGAATAAAAAAGTATAATTATTAAAATTTAATGGTGTAATTGTTTTGTTACAAATCCTTTATTGGACTCATAGAAATTACTCTATTACCCAAATTCTGTCTTACGGATTTTGGCCATCCCTGATGTAAGCACATAGTAATGTACTTTGAAAACTCAATCTTTGTGTAATACATGCAATGTAAATGTAGTACTGCACCTTGCCCATGGGCCACCATCCAGAACATTTTTATTTAAATTGACTGTTGATGCTCAAGTCTAGATACCACCTACAGCACAAACGTAGTCATATATTACATTTAAATAAACTTTACAAAGGAGTCGGGCTTGTAATCAGTAGGTTCCTGGTTCGATTCCAGCCCCGCCAGGTAGCAACTGAAGTGCCCTTGAGCAAGGCACCTAACCCCCGATTGCTCCCCGGGCACTGCAGGGAGAGCTGCCCACTACTCCAGGTCCAGGTCCAGGTGCGGGTGCGGGTGTGGGTGTGTCTACTTCTGTTTCTGCATGTAATCAAGCAAGCACCTGTATTTGTAATTTAAATCATAAATGAGATTTTTCACATGTATGTACCTGAACACCGTTCTCAGCTATTCAAACACGCGCAGTCATATGGCCTGCTGTTGCGTATTTATTTTAGGATTTTTTTTGCTGAAACATAAGGGTCGACTGTCTTTCAAGTCCTACCTAAACGTGTATATTGCATTCCGAGTAATAAAGGTTTTCAAATATGTTCAGTTTTCCTATCTTTACTGGTTTGGCTATGAAATGGCATCTGTTGGTATTAACATGATTTATTTAGTCAATCTTTTGACTCTTTATTATTATTATTATATTATTATTTGAGACAACGAAAAACGTCATAAAATAACCAAGATAGTTGTAAATGAATTATCATATTTATAAAGAGATTTCAATTTCATACACAGAAGTAGGACTACAAACATACGCAAAGACCGACTGCCCTCTAGAGTTTCGCCTACTGAAATAAACATCGCGTTTTCACAGATCAACAATACTCCAGATCATAAGGCATGACCAGTTTAACTTTCATTGGTAAGAATTCCATTTCGTAAAATCAAAAAATTCAGGTCACATATTTTGACACCTCCATTAAAAAACCACCCACATTTATCCTGGAGCAAATAACCACAGATATATTTATTACACATACACATAGATACACATTCCATTAGAGCTTAATCTGAATGAATTGTTTAATAAGTATCAAAGTAAAAAAGGTAAACCATGATGATGCGCCATGGCCTGTGCGGTTTCTTCAGAGGCAAGTTGCCAGCGGGCAAAATCACTCCTATTATAGCGACATCTCACGTTATGAATATTAAGTCAGCGATGTTGACGTTGCTGTCAGGGAATTTGCCTGTGCCGAAGGTTTGGCTTAATGTTTTCAACGTTCTTAAATATTTTAATATTGAAGGCTTGGCTTATGATTAACAAGAACGTCATGAATAGTAATAGCATACTTTAAGTAATAGCATAAGATTCGTAAGTTTCCTGTCAGCTCATGGACTGTGATGAGGCAGCGCTTCTGAACCCAGCGTGTTTCTATTTTTTGCGTTGGAAAGGCGGAGCTTAGCGCACCTGTCAATCGTCGGCATGAAGCCGCAGGAATAACGTGAGAGAGACGTCTGCCCGGGGAGTGGACGTAATAATCTCCCTTTGTGTGTTATTGTGTGCGTCTGTGATTGATTGTGAGTACCCGCTGCTCACAAGACTGTTCTTGTTAATTCGGATGTTTAATCAGGAGATATTCTGCCGTTTGTCCGCTGTTTGCGATTGAACATGATAAATAAGTGCCAAACTTCTTAAGTTCTGCTAGTGCGCTCAGCGCAATCGCATGCTTTGTTTACAAATCTGGTATCGCTATTTGCATTCTCATACCGCATATGTTCCTCATCATTATGCTGTGTGTAAAGTTTATACCAGAATTGTATTTTCTGTGTGATACTTACTGCCAGTATTCTTATGTTCGGTTCTTTATTATACATTATATTGATGTAAATAATCACATCGCTATATTGCCTTGTATTTCCAGAGAATGTTACGGTATATTGTGTATTTGTGTGAAATAAGTTGTATAGATTACTTTCAAGTTAAGTCAAGTATTGTTAAGCTGATTATTTCTCTAATTCTGTTTTATTGTAGAACCACATAAACCCCATACAGACATATATGCATCTTCAGTGTTCAATAAACCCCTCTGATTGCGGTTGACCGCCTGATCCATTCCTGTGTTCTGACCGACACACCAAGAGAAAGACTAAATAAATTTTAACCCCCTCAGAATACAATCCTGGTAACTACCTAACATTTTGCCTTCCCTTTGACCCTTTCGGGAAGTAATCGCCAAAAACATTGCAATTGACAATCAAGGGTCACCTTACACTGTAGTAAACGTACAACTGACGGCACTGCAAAGCATACAAGGTTTGTTTGTGGTCTGATTGTTGTGACATGTTTTATGATCGTATCTAGTGAGATGGCAGCTGGTCCTCCCTGCGTGATTGACTGTGGGACAGTGTGAGTTTATTTACTTAATTTGAATTGCTGTGTGCTGTGTGAAAAAAAAATGTTCATGTTGTTTGTGTTGTTTGTATACAACAAATTGCATAATATCTAATAATAAAAAATACACTGACAACTTTTAAATTCTTTCGGTTTTATTTCTAGGTTTGAGAATAAACCAAATGCTATTTTCAACAGGTATTTGATATTTTCCTGACAAGCTGAAAGGACACAACTGCAGAGAAATCACTCTTGAAACTTAAGAACAAGTAATTTATTGTACAAAATGTACTTGAAGTTATGATAAGGACAAGGATAAGTTTTTCAAAATTAAAATACACAAAATTTCAGACAGGGAACTGGTAGGGAACATTGTGTGAATCACTGAGTATATGGGTCTCTGCTACAGATGTATTATGCACATGTTCAATACAACATAAAATATAGGACTTTAACTATTTACATGTATAAATATTCACATGTGTGTCAAACAGAACAAATTTCACAACACCTTGTGGCATCTTTGCCTGGAAGTTCGTTATTTGTCAACTCAAGACAGGATGCATGAAACCATCGCTTGCACTTTTCACACTGGATCTGTTTAAACATAAATAGACCCATTAAGTGTGTCATTCTTCAACACACTGAACTAATCATTCGAAGTTGTGATACTTACCCAAAAAATATTTCTTGATCGGATTTCCAGTGTCAGAGGAACTTTCATTCCACAGTGGGAGCAGAATTCCTCCTTGGACTCTGAAAGTAATTTTGGGAAGTACAATAATAGGCCTACCTGTGCACCAAGTAGTCTAGCCACTAATTGCTATGCACTGATATTTTGTGAAATTACAAAAAATTGTTTAATAAAATAATAATTGTATTTCAGTAATTTAGAGTTTTTATAAAAGTCCTGACGTTACCAGAATATTCTTGCGATCTGGGTTAATGATAAATTCCTCTGGGATTGCAGGAAAGCTTTCAATGGTTTGTCTTGCCATCTTAACAACAAAGAGCAAGTTTTGTAAATTTTCTTAAAGTCTGTACAAATGTCACGAACTCACCTGCCACGCCCACTCCGTCACATTCTCAGTCACCGGAGTTCTGATCACCATCACTTGCTGCACCTCATCTACTTGTCACCCTCACCTGTTCCTCATTACGGACTGCCTTTATTAACGCACACCTCAGCTCCGCTAGTCATCCGGTCTCGTCTACACGTGCGGACTCCATCTGGTATCGTATACAGAATTCCAGATCATATATTACCTGTATCCAGTGTTCCTTTGTTCAAGCTCCTGTGTCACTGAGGTGTGCGTCCTTCGTTTTCCTGGATCCACCGATCGCCATTATCCCTCTCCATACTAGGAAAGAAATTCTCCCATCCTACGGAACGAACCAAACAAGAGACTCCCGTCAAAACCCACAATCCCGCCTTCCTGGCATTCTCAATTTACAGTTACTCACCTATTCCATCATTCACTGTCAACTAACCTGTGATTCCAATAAACCTGTTCATACTTCACTTCACTCTGTATCCACGTTTGTTACAGAAGACCGGACCACCATTATGCAGCAGGTTGATGAGGCTGGAGCTGGGGCGCAACCCGACCCGTTCCCCGAGTTGGTGCAAGCCGTACAGCAATCCCTTCTGACCACTCCATCTCCGCAGGTCCCCCCGGAGCTCGTCAATGCCGTACAGCAGGTCCTACAGCCAACCATGCCCGACTCCAGCTCGGGAGGCAGCCCACAAACCTAACCATTTCTCTGGAAAGGCTGAGGAATGTGAGGGATTTCTAATGCAGTGCTCACTCTATCTGGAGGCGAACGCTCATCTCTTTAGGGATGACAGGGCTCAAATGATGTTCATCCTCTCTCTTATCTGGACGTGTCTCCAGTGGGCTCAACCTCTCTGGGCTGCCAATGCCAGCAAAATGTCGAATCTTCACGCCTTTTATACCAGTTTCCGTCTAAGTTTTGGCCATTCTACATCTCCTCTCTCAGTTCCTGATCAACTGGTCTCCCTGCAGCAAGGCAACCAATCTGTGAGCTCTTACGCCCTTCAGTTTCACACTCTCGCAGCTGCAAGTGGGTGAAACGATAAAGCCCTCCTTACGGTGTACCGTCGGGGTCTCAATACAGAACTTCTCCAGAAGCTCTGCATCTACTGTGGGGACAGTGGTCATGGTATCGCCCATTGCCCTGTCCGTCCTGCTCACCCAGCAGTAAGTTCCATTCAGATACCTCCACGAATCCTTAATCTGACAAAGTTTCCTGTTATACTTACCTCTGATACCATCTCTCTGTGTGTCCAAGCCCTCATTGACTCTGGATCAGCGGGAAATTTCATCTCCCCTGAAGCCCTATGGCATCTAGGTCTATCCTGTCAATGGATGGAGACCGTATATAATGTCCACACCATCCAGGGCAAACCGCTGGGCACAGGGCAGATTCAGTATCAAACTCCTGTTATCACGATGCGAGTGGGCTGCCTCCATTCCGAGTGTGTTCGACTCCTGGTCCTAGAACACTCCACCTCAGAAGTGGTCTTGGGGCAGCCCTGGTTGGAACAGCATAACCCTCGCATTGACTGGGTAATGGGCGGTGTCCTTCAGTGGAGTCCTGTCACGAGCACTGCATTCTCCCAGTCACGAAGTCTGTGAAAGCTCAGCCTCCCTATTTAGAGTGTAACTCCACCTCAGTGGAGAGTCCAGGAAGCGTTGCGAACATCCCTATCAAGCCTACGCCCGGGTGTTCAGCAAACAGCTAGCTACGCGGCTGCCTCCCCTTCGATCCTGGGACTGTGCTGTCGAGCTGTTGCCAGGTGCCTCATTTCTCAAGGGGAAAATATATCCGCTGTCCATCCCAGAGCAGAAGGCCATGGATGTGCACATCAAGGAAGCCCTGGATCAAGGTTTCATCCGACCATCGACCTACCCTGCTGCTTCCAGCTTCTTCTTTGTGGCCAAGAAAGATGTCGGACTCCGACCCTGCATTGACTACCGCCAGCTAAACGAAGCCACAGTGAAATTCAGGTATCCCCTTCCCCTGGTCCCTGCTGCTCTTGAGCAACTCCGTTCCGCTACCATACTTTCCAAATTAGATCTCCGCTGTGCCTATAATTTGATTCGGATCCGTGAAGGGGATGAAAGGAAGACCACATTCATCACCCCTTCCAGACACTACAAATACCTGGTCATGCCCTTTGGTCTCTCTAACGCCCCTTCAGTATTCCAAAGCTTCATGAGCAAACTCTTTCCTGACTATTTAAATAAGTTTATTATCATTTACATCGATGACATTCTAGTTTACTCCTCCTCCGTCGAACTCCATGTTCACCATGTCACTTTAGTTCTCCGATGTCTTCTTTCTAATGCCCTCTATCTCAAGCCTGAAAAGTGTGAGTTTCACGTCACCAACACTCAGTTTCTTGGGTATCTCATTTCACCTGGCCAAATACAGATGGACTAGGGGAAGGTGTTAGTCAATTGGCCTGTACCCAATTCAGTCAAAGAGCTGCAGAAATTCCTTGGATTTGCGAACTTCTACAGACGCTTTATCCGAGGCTACAGTGTGTTATGCTCCTTACTAACCTCTCTAGTAAAGGGTAACCCCAGGCATCTAACTTGGACTTCTGCAGCTACTGAAGCCTTCCAGTCCCTGAAACAGGCCTTCACCTCTGCGCCTATCCTTCGACACCCAGATCCTGAGAGGCCCTTCATTGTGGAGGTGGACGCCTCGTCTACCGGGGTCGGAGCTATCCTCTCCCAGCGGCAGGGGACTCCCTCTCGTTTACATCCATGTGCCTTCTTTTCCAGGAAACTGTCCCCGGTGGAACGGAACTACGACATTGAAAAAAACCGGGAGCTGCTGGCCATCAAGCTGGCCTTGGAAGAATGGCGCCACTGGTTGGAGGGAGCCAAGTGGCCATTCGAGGTTCATACAGACCACAAGAACCTCCAGCACCTCAGGGAGGCGAAGCGCCTCACTCCCAGGCAAGCTCGCTGGTCTCTATTTATCACCAGGTTTTGTTTTTCTGTGTCCTATAGGCCGGGTTCCAAAAATGGCAAGGCTGACACCCTCTCACGCATCCACCAAGGGGAACTCGAACCGGCCACTCCTGATACTATCCTCCCTCCAACCTTGGTGGTAAGTCTCATCCAGTGGGCTACTGACGACCAGATCCGCCAAACCCAAGGAGAGCAACCCGTTCCGCCGGGAGGTCCAGAAGGGGCCCTCTACATTGCTCCAGGATTCTGCACCACCCTTCTAGACTCTGTGCACACGTCTCTGGGCTCTGGACATCCTGGCACCTCGTGTACCCTCTCGCTTCTTCCAACAACAAGTATTGGTGGCTGTGTGACGCGCTCTAATATTCATAATGGGCTGCTTGTAAAGACAGTATCGGATTCCAAGTTATATTATTTTAATCGCGAAATTAAAACATTAAATGCTGTTTTGCTCTTTATAGCGTGACCGGATAGAGCGCGCCTGCCAACTCAACACAGCCGCAACGCATCTCCCTGTCTTAAAATGTGCAACTTTAACATGAATGAACATAAGACAGTATGTAAAAATAGTCTCCTAATTACTGCTATTCATCATCTCTCACGTAACGACCCATGTTTCAACCGCGAGAAGACGGCAACAGCTTGGTAAGCAATAAATTTTTCCTTAACTGTTATTTAATTTATGGCAAAATAAACAATTCACTAAAATGGTTTTTAATATTAGAGAGCTTTTTTTCCTAAAAAAAATCTGACACTCTGACTAGATTTCAGAAAAATTAGGCTATATCTTAGAAAGCTGAGACATTCAGTCTTCATTCAGAAGGCATAAAAATGAAAGCAACTCAAAATAATGAGTTTAAACAGAGTTCTTAATGTTAATTTGAAAGAAAGCATGGTGTGTTTTGTATAACTCTTTTTGAACAAAAACAGAAATTGAACTAAAAACTGGAATATGTGAAATTCACTGATTCTGAAAGGCATTAATATATAGTTTTAATACAGTTGTTAAGCTGTTTTGAAAACCACCATACATTAAAATCTGTAGACATAAATGAAGATTATTAATTTAGCCTGATGTGTCAATTTATTTGCCCCCTCCCCCCATAATCTTTAAATTCCCCCCATGTGACCCATGTAAGGGGGAAAATTTAAATACATACATCCTAGGAATGTAACAGTTTGCAATTTTCTCAATGACATTAGAACTATGAAATAATTACCTTAATTGTTAACAATTTTTTTGTCATCTACCAAGTTACAGGAAAATGCACACACACTGTACATGTGTTGTACACACCTTCCACACATTGTACTACTTGTACATGTTGTAACGAAATTGCTCAGACAAAGGATGGTAAGTTTTCACAGGTTTATTTCAGTAGATGAACATAATGAATCAGGTGCGTATTATAGTACTGGAGTAACAAACAACAAGCTTGAAGAGAGTGGGTGACTCTTCAAGCTTGTTCGTTATATTTACAGGGTTGTAGATTGTGGACGCAGAGTGGAGATTGAAGAACAGCGAGCCTCTGTGTTGTGAGTGAGGGTGCAGGTGAGGAGATGGAGCAGGTGTAAAATAGTATGAATAATGTAAAATAGTATGAATAATATTACTGAACAAGAATAATTTGAACAAATTATTGGGAATATGTCAACCACAAGTTCTGTTATTTAAAAATATTTTCTAGCATAAAACAACGCCACATTAAAATTCTTTATTATAAGTACTCATTAGCTTAAATACTATATGAATAAAGAATAATAAAGCCCTTTCTCTCTGTGTGCACACTAGTGGCCCATCAGACATGGAGTTGTTAAGGACTGGGACCTCATGGAGAAGTTCTTGGAGCAGGTGATGTTTAAATATCTCAGAGCTGAGCCAGAAGACCACAATGTCGTCATGGTACGATGATGTGGATTTTAGATCTTCAGATGAGCATATGGGGTGTTTTGCACATATAAAGTGAAACAGCTTCTTACTACAGTAAAACAAAAACAGCATGTTATGGCCCGGACCAGTCAGGGTGTCGGCCAGGTTTTTTTACTATCGGGAAAGAGCATGGGTTGAAGACAACAAGACAAGAACAACCATTTTAGCTCACTATAAGGTTTTTATTTTATATAAGTGCCAGAGTGTACGGTGAATGGTGACGTTATATATATACAATATTTACAAGTTGACAAACTTAACACATGACAGGGGAAAGAGAAAGGGACGCGAGCGGTGCCAAAGAAAAGAACTAAAACAATTCTAACTATACGTTGATGCTCTAAACTACTGTACAAAAACAAAAGAAACAAATTTCTTCAGCGTCAGTGACGCCCTAATGTACACTATGCTAAGCCTCAAAAACGTACAGTGGGTGGCACACGCTCCTTACCTAGTGTGTTTAAACAAACGGTGTTCCTACGTGTATGCGCAATGTACATCGCGCTACCTGCTTACCTGTCCGGTTCTCCAAAAGTTAACGAATACACAAAACATCCAGAGGGTCAGATACAAACGAACATTGGGGAACAGGTAAACAACGAGATGTAACGAAAAACATAGCATACAAAAGAATAATGAATAGAATGAAAATAAACAGAATAACAAGAGTACAGTATATCAATCAAAAGAACGCTAACAGAATGAAAATGGCGGGAGGGTTTTAAAGCAGAGGGCGTAACAGGATTGGTGGATGAAATGATGACGTGGCCAGGGATTCCCCAAAACGGACCAATGAGAGATGGTTAATGGATAGACAGGTACGGAGCTAGGGAGAACACACAAACGAGCAGACACAGGCACGTAACACAGCACATCCATAAAAAAATCTCCTACCTGATTTTTTTATTGTTTGCATAATGATAGATTATCAGATGATGCTCTTAGATCAAGTAGCATCAGTAAACAAATGCTGCTAGAGCATTTCTCAGACCTAACATCACTTTTCTGGGTAATTTCTGCAATGACTTTTAACCAGTTTGTGGGAGGTGTATGGGAGATTTTAGTGGATATCTGAATTCAGCTTTACTCAAAATAGATGTCATACCAGAGTAAACACCGATGTAGTCCATCACCTTAATTATGCATATATTCCACTAGTTCTGATGTTATCTTTCTTTAAAAATTAAATACCATTTGCTAAAAAACCATTTGCTAAAATTTTTATAGTCTTATGCAATTAGGCTTTTAACATATGTCTTATCTAATTATGCTTATGTTTGACATAGTTGAGTAGATTTGTGTTTGTTTTGGTTTCTTAGGCAGAAGGTTATGTGATCGGCAGCTGCATAATGCACATCCCTATAGCTGGCAGAGATATCACCTACTTCATCCAGTAGCTGCTGAGAGAGAGGTGG
>JAZGTK010001459.1:0-36291 GCA_036877625.1 Ambastaia sidthimunki | reverse complement strand
CACAGATACACACAAAGTAATGCACTGCCCTAATCACAAGTACTGAAATGAAAATACTAGATTAAAGTTTGGGGGCAGCTATAGTTTACGGGTTAGAGATACAGTCTTGTAACCAGAAGGTCCCTGGTTCAATTCTCTGTGATGGGATAAACAGAGAGGATAAACTCCAGAGATGGGTCACTTGACCAGCACTTCAGCTCAAGATGAAATAGCATTTACCACCTATTTATTCACATAATGTAAAATGGGATATTCTGAAAGAAATGTGATGCTAGACTCATCTGGAATTGATCAGATTGCATAAAAATTAGAGGCCTTGATGTCACTCAAAAGAAAAGCGTTTTTAAAAAAGTTATTACGTCTTGATAAAAGTTTATAAAGACAAAAATGTTTTGTAAATAACATTCACTGACCAACATTCACAGCAAAAACAGGTGTATTTAAAAGTTAACAGAGCCATTAATAAGCCATTTTCTCATAGACAGTCTAAGAGCCATATTTGATTTTATCTTGATTCAAACTATCTCAAGCTAATCTGAAACCTCCCTGAAACCCCCCCAGAAAAACTTCAGAAAAACATCTTGTCCTCATGCTAAATCTTTGCAGAGATTTAGCACCAATCTGGCACCAATTTCTATTTTATTTGGGAAAAAAGACTCTCTCTCTTAATTCTTCAAAGGTCTTTTATGAAATAAAAGTTCAGTCAGATAAAGGTGTTCTAAAGATGTTCCATGAATTGTGTATATAATTTATATTCACATTTATTCATTTGTATTCAAAGTGACTTAAAAGAGAGAGAGACAGCATTTGACATTTTGTCCTAAGAACCAACAAGCCAAATCTACAAAATAACATTTACGAGTAGTAATATTTATGATGCTGTGGACAAGATAAACAATTTAAGAGGACATTAAACAGCATTGGAAAGTTAGAGATTAGATGTGTTTTTATGAAGGTTGTGATGTTCTCAGATGAGGTGGAGGCTGGCAGCTCATTCCACCAGAGAGAAGCAGGATGGATTCATTTTTGCAATGATCTGGTGCCTCATTGTGCTGGAAGAATCAAACATTGCCTGTTTACTGAACGCAGATGATGGAGGGACGTGTATCTGTGTATCTGTTGTTAGAGTTTATGTGGTTCTTCTGTTCTTATGACAGAACCGTCACACATTTATGTATGTACAAAGACTTTAGAAAAATATCCTGTTACCTTGTTTTTATGTGGGACTCAATTGCTTATTACCACTGAAATCAAATGTGGCAACACGTCGATAACTTGAACCAAATTATGAACAGTATCTGATCTTGACTGGGATCTTTGTTATGTTGTGGAATGTGGATTACACGGTTCATTGAGGATGTTTCTGTCATGTTCTGTCCTTCTACTGTCAGAGATAAAAGCTGGACTTACAGTCCTGAACGTGTATCTGCCTGCACTTCATGCAGCATTAAAATGTGCTGTGAAACGTCATTTTCATTTGGTTGCACTTACTGCATTCATCACGCCAATATTATCCTCCCCCCTCCCTTACCTGACAGTGGTTTGGTCCACTGCCTGCTTTCCTCCATCCACACACAGTCCAGTGATAGAACAAAGTTCTGCAGGAGTTGTGAAACTCCAGTAAGTGTCTGTCAAGAGTATTTCATTCACTTTAAACATCAGATGAAGGGATTATTTTCTCTTTAATACAGATGATGTTGTGAGTCATTAGTAAATTAATCATGATAAATAATGATGATAACTGATGTATTTTTCCATGAGTCCACTATGTCAGAGTTTGTAACACTACCTAGTTTGTAGCTTGTTTAATACTGTAGATTGTTGGATAGTTTAGTGCCTGTCTTGTCATGTAAGTTATCTTCAAATTACAGCTATTTTTAGTCATGTCTCAAGTTTTAAACAACACCTAATGGACGGCCACTATGATGTATGTCAAATTTCATGCTGTTTCAAGCATGTTAAACACTTAAATTACATGTGAATGTGGTTGTCAAATTTGACACGTTACCATGGCAACAATATCTAAGCTATCACAAATCCATTTAGAACTTTACATCAGTGATGTCTCTATATTGTCTAAAGTGACTTGGCTTAATGTAAATAGACTATTTTAAAGTTTGTTTTAAGTTTTAAGCTTTTGGAGCTTTAAGAGCTTCACAATAATGAGAAGCAGGACATCATTTAATATAATGCACAATGTGTTCAGCTTAAATGAATCATGTCCTCATTCTTCTACAGTGACTTGAGGGCGAGTCATTTATGGGCAAAACTTCATTGTTTCGGGTGGATTTATCCTCAAATTCATTGTGTCACTGATCACTTGCAACATGAAGATAACCATAAACTGAAGTAAAATACACTATAAAAATAATGTCCTGAAGGCACAGTTCACCCAGAAATAATAATTCTGTAATTTAAACACATGTGCATCTCATTCCAAATGACACAACGCTCAAATCAAATATGGCCTCATGAGGAGTCTGTTTATCATAAAAGTGACACTTTTTGGGTTGACAATTTCATTGTATGCAGAGCTGCACAATAGACAATGTTTTCTGTGAAATTTTAATAATTATTTTAACTTCTATTACATTTACATGATGTTGACCTGAGAGGCATCAGAATATGACATGATTTCTGGTAAGGGAGTATAATGAAGATTGATGCTCCCTGGTTTTTGCACTGGAACAATTTTGTGATTGAGACGGCCCTTATAACGGCTGACTACTGAACCAGGGAGCTGATTGGGACACACCCTTGGTGTTTTGACCAGGATGGAAAGATCCATGAATGTAATCCGAGCCAAAATTAAAGTGTTGGTACGGTTGTTTTGTGGTGCCATCTGCTGGTCAGATCTTTAAAGCGACTGTAATCAGCTCTACCTAAAATGACAAAATGTAGGTCATAATGAAGTGACATATTAAAACGTGTTAGATGATATGCTGTATACGATGTTTTGGGTTAAAAGTGACTTTATTTCAGTGCCTGTGTTTCTCATCATTTTTCATCTTATCAGATAGTAATGAGGAGAATGGGACTTCAAGAAGTCACACTTGTTACTCCAGTGAATAATTCTCTGGAATTGTTTTTGTTTTGAAAGTCAGTCTGTGCATAAGAACAAACCTTAAAGCTTTGCTTTAAGCAATTTAACATTTCCAGTGTTACTTAACACTTGACCTTTTGTTGACAGTATGCCTTGGGGCATGTTGTCACAGTGGAACCTGCAACTGATAAGCATTTACAGTTCAATTTAAGCATTAAAAACTATTATGAAACACAAAACAATTTATTAAACAGCACAAAAAAGGTAACATACAAAATATCATACAATTGTATTTAAAACAGACAAAATGTCCCAACTTGTCCCAGCCTGACATTGAATGTTTGATTGATCAAAATTATGGTTTTGGAGGAGAGAATATAAAATATATTCTAATGTAAGAATGATGTAGACGTTTACAACCATACACATACAAAGCAATTGTTAGAAAACACACATTTGTGGAATTGTACTTCTTACAAAATCGTTAGTAACTGAGATTGATCCCTTAAGACAACCCCTTGTGATAACTAGTCCCAGGGACAACTAGTCTTTACCTGCTTTTCAGAAAGGGCCACCCTTGATAAAATGTCTTCCAAAAACACGACACACTCTGCACTGACTTGCAGATTGTAAAAGGACTTCTGCAATAACTAAACTAGCAAAGAGATTTACCCGAAACCTAGTCAGTTTGGTATATATTCTTCATCTAGAGCAAACTTACTAATCTTTTCCCCATTCAAAAACAGGCCAGCAATTCAATGTTCATGTTGGTTTGTATTTAATAAACTGCACTTGGACCTTTTCATGAAACTGCAGATGATTTACTACCTTATTTCCTGGAAGGAAGTAAAAACTCCCCAGAATTATATGTAAAGATTGGTGGTAAGACATTTCATATTATGTTTTCATGTGGGTAAATAAGCTCTCCAACCCAGAACAGCTTCTCATGTTTGATAAGAACCTGCTTTGATTCCATCTGTCTGCGGCTCTTCATAATTTTTCATTCCTTTCCCATCTAATCCCAAATTCCATTCCTGCCAAAAAAACAAACAGTGACCTGCTGGTGGTAAACACTTTTATTTCCAGCTGAGTGCAGTGAAAGAATGAAACCAACAACACGCGCTCAAAGTAGGTGGACGGCTTATGAGACCTTCACAAATGCAAGAGGACAGTCAAAACAGTCAGGGGTGGAGAGGGGTGGGCGAGATCAGAAGGGCATGCCGGTACAGCTTGTGCTTTCTGAAGGCTTGACTCACTGCACTTGTAGTCTTGGGTGGTCATGGATGCACAACCCATTGTTTAATGTTTGTCGGTTCTTTCTCTATAATTGCCCAAATGTTTCAGAAGCTCAAATGCATGTGCCAGGATGGAGTTATTTGTGCCGGGTTAACACAGTTCTTTGTGTGGTCTTCATCGAGCCAGAAGAGCTGTTTAATTGTGGTAATAATCAAGACTGTCACACATTATACTTCAGCAAAAAGGCTTTTCTTGTTTCATTAGAGAAAAGGACCACCAGCATCCAAACACGGACCCTCTGTTTGTTTAAATTGGGCTGGAGAGGAGAAAGAAAAGAGAGATCACTGTAATCTTTCTAACAAAACATACTTTACATAATAATACTTATTTTGTAAAGATCACACTATCAGTGAGGGAACTCTTAAAGTCTAAAAAACCTTTAAGTCTTATTTATAAGCTTAATAATTCCATTCAATAAATGTAAAAAAACTTCAGATTTGGCAGGACCAATGCAGATCCTACAACAAAACAACAAAACACAACTGCATAAACTAAAGAGGTTTAGTGCAACACATCAGTCAATATTCTGAAACAATGTGAGAGTGAGTAAATGATTTTCATTTTTGGGTAAATTGTCCCTTAAATCCTTAAATCCTGTTCTTCCCAAACTGTGTAATAAAGCTACATTTCAACATGTAATAAAGTCCCTGTGTAATAAAGCTACATTTCAACATGATTTTACTGGGTTCTGTAATAGTTGAACATTACTCACCACTGCTGGAACAGAAGCAGGATTAACTTTGACAAGGTTAGTAAATGATCTGAAAGGTGCAGAAACAAACATATTCATTCATTCAGCTTGGACTCAAAATGCTTTTTTCCAAATACACATTTCTTGCTGCTGGACACATATGAACTCGATCTCTCCAAATCATGTAACAAAGTTACTATTTCAACATGCTTTATGAATGAATGTGGTCTACAATAGATGAATATTACCCGTGTAAAAATATTTATCTCCACACGCCGCACACACAATACAGTTATGTTTACAGCAAATAACATTTAGTTACTCATTTAAAATATCAATTATTAATTGAATACATGAATGCTTCAGAATGCAGTTGTGGTAATCTAAGTAATGTTGTGGCTATCTGTCTGTAACTTTGTATATTAGGCTTGTTTGTTCGTAGTACAAAATGTTTAATGCTGTCTCTTTCTCTCTCTCTCTCTCTCTCTCTCTCTCTCTCTCTCTCTCTCGTTGTACGTCGCTTTTACGTCTTTTGCTAAATAAACAAATGTATAAAGAAACCCGACTGCATGTCAGACTGAAGACTATATACAGAGAGTCTATTATTGTAGCGGATAGCAAACTCAACTAATCCACCATTGAAGAAAGCATAATGTCAACTTCGTTCACGTGAGGAACATCAGCCAATCAGTGACGACAATCACATCACAGGCGGGTATTCAGAGTTCTACAACAGTCAATCACAGTTTACACTCATCAATTTATTTCCACAATATAAAATTATATTTTAATCTGCTCATTAAAAACAGCTTTATTGGGCAAACACGGTGAAATTAGTCTCTAAAATTATGACTGTAACTTCTGGAATCCAACGAGTTAATTCATCCTTTTATTGATTAAGTCTTTATAATTATTATTGTTACCTTTATTCATTAAAACGCGCTATATCAACATCGTCATCATAATCATCATTTATACACAGCAGTCATAACAGTCATTACAATTCAAGTCTTATTTTAATTTGGCGAAACCTGAAAACCAAATAAAGAAAACGTCTATATTTTTTTCTGTTAGACAGTTTATAATATCACTTAATATCACACCGAATATATTAATAATTATTTTATTTATTAATAAAGGCATCTGGTCTCTTCCTGCCTTACGCGTTCTTCAGTCATGACTGCAGACTTGCCTTTAAGCTGTAAGTGTAGACTGACCATTTAAATCATTGGTTGCCAGGTGCACTTCCCGCGAGATTCCACTTTAAATGTTATTAAGAGTATAAAATGAACGCAAAGTAAAATATCTCAAGGGAGTTGGTTTGATCTATAATATATTGATATATTTATATATCTATATTGATCTGTTATTGGTGATATGCTGACATCACATGGGCGAGACTGTAAACAGTCCTTTGTGAGACAAAATTACAGAAATAGTTTTTTCTGAACTCCCCTGCGTATTTTCAACTTAGATGCACAATAAACCCAACAGCTGTGATTACAGACAGTGACTTTGGCTCCAGACCTGGTGAACTTTCTTGCATTCGTTTAAGGGGATACTTGATCCAACATGGCAACATGAGCCCAAAAATGTTGTTCTTGGGAGACTTCTTATTAATGGTGCAATCAGTAACTTTTGCTTCTCTATCGCCATCTCTGTTTAAAACATTAAATTGCAGGTTACTTTACATACTTTACTGTATGTCAAACTGACATTTCCCAAGGATCGGTCAGTAAATCTGACCGATCCTTTTTTTAAACTTACCTTGCAAATCAGTGTAAGATAATGAGACCGGTTTGAACACTGATTTATTATGTTTTTGCTCAAAAACTGATTTTTGTTCATTTAAAACGGATTTAAAAATAAAAAAAAGATTAAAAATAAAGTACTGATTGCAGCTTAAACCCATGAGACTGTTGCAGGAACATATAGTAAAATACACAATATGAAATAGCGATTACTTTATTATACAGATATTCAACAGTACAAACGATCACAACAGAGAGCACTGAGACTGCCAGAAGTTGTTTTTATCAACCTTAACGACTCTCGATTCCCATTCCGTCTGTATGAGATCCAGGCCGGGTTTTCCTGCGCGCTTGTCCAGCAGCGTAACGTTCACCTACTACAGTACGAGTGTGAGTGTGTGAGGGAGATCGAGGCTCGTTTACAACAGAGAGAGAGAGAGACGATCATCATCTCCTGCATCAACACAAACATCATCTGCCCTTCATTCCGCTCCTGCAGCAGGACATGAGCTGTGAAACCTCACACACCGTCTGAAACGAGCCTCACTGGACATCTCTCACAGGCCTTAATGACACACACACACACACACACACACACACACACACACACACACACACACACTGTTTTAGCCAGTGGGTCTGAGCAGGACTGCAGCTAGATCAGTCATCGACGTGTTTTTTCCTATTTATCACACGACATGGAGGGTAAAAGCGCGGATTCCGGAGCCTTTGCGTGTTTTTCGGTGTTTTCGCGCGAATCGGCGTATAGCGGCTCTCACAAACCATCGTAAATAAACCCCGACAGCGCGAGAATCAGTGCGGGCGAATCCGCCTCATGGTGAAGCCTGAGCGGACTGCCTCTCCTGGATAGCCCGCCGGGGTGTCTGGAGATTCATTTTCTACTAGTACGAGCGTGAAGATGGGACAAATCGATGGTTTTTGATTATATCCAGCTACTGTATTATTATATTTTACCTTTTTCCTCTTCTTAAGGTGACACCAAGCTGGATAAACCAACTCTGATCCGATATTTTTGTACCTAAAAGGCTTCAGGAGTCAAGCACCATCCACTTTAAAACATCGAGCTGTCTCACACCTTTGAAATTACTTTTAAAATAGAAGCATATGCCTTGTTTTTGTACAGGAATGAGGTCTAGCAGACAGAGGAGACATTGGACCTTGTTATGTGGTCTGGTGTTGGTCCTCTCAACTCTGTGTCATGGAGAAAGTAAGTTCTAGTGAATGCATGTGGATCTGATGGTGAAGAACTTTAAGAGCTTTGTTGAGCTTTCACAGTGTTTGCACTTGTCTTGAGATGTTTAAAGTCTTGATGTGTGACATGCAGTAAGAAAACTGGACCAAATTCTGCACTGTTTTTAAACCGGATTGTTTACCCAAATGGCATGTTTTTCTTACTGCAGAAAAGTTTACCTACTACTTGTTTACCTACTTTTACTGCAGAACAGAAAAGGAGAGAAATGAAAGCACACACATACACACATTATATATCAGCTGCTGAGTGTTTTGGATATGCTTAACAAAGTCACCATAGGTCCCAGTCATATCCTGAAATGAGTCACTATCCAGTCATTGCCATTTAAAAGCAGCATTTCAAAGGATTTGACTACTGCAGTTGTAAATAATGCTAATAAGAGTTATCTAATGAATCTATTTCCCAAGATACAAAGAGAGACGTATGTTATGTTTGGATGCTGCTGTAGTCCACCTGTATAAATCTACATTTAGCCTAAACATGAGTCTAAACTGAACCGTCATCATGTTAGATTATCAGCATATCAAATGTTGGTGTCAGTATTTGGATAAAGTCCCAATGTTGAACAGACCAACAGGTTATTTGAAAAAGCTTAGCATGCTGAAGCCATGTATCTTATGCTAATCTGTGAGATAATGTTTACCTGCATGTGTATTTAGTATTATCTTCCAGTCCTTCATACACAGATCATAGAGTTCACACAGAACACTTAATAAACATCAGACTTTACAAGAAGTTTTAATGTTCAGGCACTTGCTGTCACCTTCTCTTTGCTTTTTGGAATGAAATGAATTTGACTGAACATTGATGTCAGTTTTAGTTCTATGTGTATATTGGTTGACCTGACAAAAAACATGGAATTTAAAGAGATTAAAGACTTCAGTCTGACTACCTTTATCTGTTCGTCAGTCAAAGAGAATTGGCAAGGTTTGCCGCAGATGATCTCTAACCAACATGTAGTGTAGATTAGGTTACAGTTAGTGCTGGTAGGGGACGGTTGGTCACTGTAAGGTCCAACATGTTTGTGTTCCAGAAGAGGAAACTGATTTTATAAGTGGTGTTGCAGGACATGGAATATCATGCTTAGTAAACAGGCAGTGTTTATTTGTTATATTGTTGTTGTTATATTAGCAGGAAAACAAATTAAATGTATATATTTTAAGTCCATTTTCTCAATGAAAACTTTGATTTTGTATTTGTAAGCAAAACCATCTTTTATAGTTTAATAATACAAAAACTGTCCCATAAATATTTAAGATATTCAGTATTTAAAATATTCATTGTTCTGTCTTTAAAATCAATATTCTGGTAAGTTCTTATAAGAAAAAAAGCAGTTTTGCCTCCCTTCATGTTTGACCAGCACAGAAGTTTTCCATGTTTTCAAGTAAACTGCAAATAAGAAGTATTGATTCATCGAGAGAGAGAAAAAACTTGTTTTAAAATAGAAGATGTGAAACCAGCCGCTCTGCAGAACAGAGCCGGTTCTGTTGATTGGAAGAGTGAGGAGTTTGTGTAAAGTCTGTGTAATCGGGTTTTACTGTTACCTCAGTGGTCACAGTCGAGGTGCTCTGTGGAAACGCTAAGTATAACCTGACTCTCCTGACACAGGACAGTTAAAGATTCCCAGCGGGAATGCACAAATATAGCCTCAGGTTAATTGGCTAACTTGTCACGAGATCAAACCATTAGTTTATTTGTTGATCTGCCTCTTATGTTAGATAAAACGTTTTGCAAAACTCTTAATATTGATAGTTTAGCTTCTTTTATTAATGAGCAGAGAAACAAAAACCTTTAAATATTGTCTGATTGTCATCTGTAGTTTTTTTTGCCCATCTGTCTCTTTATAGAATATGCAGTGTTATGCTTTAACTAGCTTAGGTTAGATCATTAGTTAGTTAATTCATTTCTATACAATGACACGTTTATGACCTAATTTTCAAATTCCTGAACTCTGCTACCTACAAAAGATCAGTGGCAGGCTGTTATCAAACGTCAACATGAGGTTTAGAGAGTCATCAAAGCCATAAAGATAGAGCTGTTTACTCAGCAGTGTGAAAGTGTGAGTGTGCAGATGAGCTGTTCTTCCAGTGGGCTTAAGGTTTTTTCACTTTATATTAGCTTTGCAACAGAATGCAAAATTCAGTTTTCAGTGTTTTTTTAGCTTGGCGTGAATATTGCAGAAACTTTCTTCCATGATTGACCTATTGTCAAATCACATTGTGTAAAATAAACATGATAATGGGAGGTTGTAAAGGTTGTCATCAACATGCCTGTTGTGAATAAAACTGTGTGATGAACACTCATGCCAGTGTCACTAGTGCAAGAAAAACTGTAGCCAGGAGAAACTTCTAACACAACTTCTTAGTTTGACAGTCAGTAAATGTTTTGTGTTCATTTTCTTAAATCAAGTTTTTTAACCTTTATGACTTTCATTATTCATTGCCCCAGTTGCCCTTTATTTGCTGAAAGCATGCGTATAGACAAATATTTTACAGGAAAATTGTACATGGAACTAAAATTGTGAAATAGTGTGCATTGGTTTAAGTGTTATATACATTTTATTGAATTGAATTCCCAGTTGGCAAAAACGATGGAAAAAAATGGGTTTTGAAATTTTGAGACATAACCTGAAACCCTAAGACAGCACAGTTGATGGAACACAGTCTGTAGAACAGACAAATCTGCACTTTGTTCATTTTAGTTTGCAAAAAACCCTTTATAAATCAAGCTGTTTGTTTACCTGCCCAAGGTCAATATTTAATTTGATAGCAATTGTTAATCCAAACCACATCACTAACACCGAACAATGCAAGTGTTTGTTTACCCATGGCTGTTAGCCATTGAGTATTACAATCTGTTACATTGAGTGACATTTGTTTATTTCTGTTTTTATTCCATCTAGTCTGTGGTCCTGGCATTGACATTGGAAATGACATCAGTGATTTTAAGCGTCTGGAGAACTGTACTGTGATTGAGGGCTATCTGCAGATCCTTCTCATTGGAGGCAAGAACAATAACAACCAAGAGGTCTTCCGCACCCTTAGTTTCCCCAAGCTGACCATGATTACGGATTATCTTCTCCTTTTCCGGGTTTCCGGACTGGACAGTTTAAGCACCCTCTTCCCAAACCTCGCGGTCATTCGGGGACGCAACTTGTTCTACAACTATGCTTTGGTCATTTTTGAGCTGACCAGCCTGAAGGACATTGGCCTGTACAACCTACGAAACATCACGCGAGGAGCAATACGAATCGAGAAGAACCCTGAGCTCTGTTACTTGGATTCTGTGGACTGGTCTCTCATTATGGATGCTGATTTTAACAATTTCATTGCTGGAAATAAGCAGTCCAAAGAGTGTGGAGATGTTTGCCCTGGAATAATGGAGGACAACCCTCAGTGTATCAAGACTAACAACAATGACAATTCCAATTACAGATGCTGGACTTCCAACCACTGCCAGAAAGGTAAGAACTTGTTTACAAATTACAGAGGGTTGCAAAAGTTGCCTCTTCAAAAACGGGGAATATTTATTTTTAGTGCAAAATAAATTCTGCCATGGTGATCAGTAACAGAAGTGGTTTGAGGGGTCATTATTGGAGAATACCTAACCTCAGAATGTTGTGGCTGACCAATCAGAGTATTCCAGAATGCTATAAAGAACATACTTCCGACTAACTTGCTCATTTTCTTTAAACTGATGTGTCACCAAAACAGTAGTCTACTTGAAAGAGAAAAATGACCATAGAAGTAGTAGGTAGAACTAGTTAGCATGACAGTGCGTCTTGAGGCAATGTTGAGAATGCAACACACATTTGTAGTATGTTATGAATTGCACCCTGGCAAATTTGTAGATGCAATGAAACATTAAACCAAGGTTGCATAGCTGGAAGGCTTCCTGTGTTGAGCACATTTCAGGAACTCTACTTCTGCTCTACACAGATCCTACAATTCATGCTGCCAGTTTCTTTGAAAAGTTTTGTCTGTCAGTCATAACCTTAAATGCTGCAGTCTGCCAATGTGAAGCTCTGCTCTGGTGAGGTGCAGATGGGTCGATCAGCAGCATACATTCCCTCCCTGCAGGCTTTACATTCTCACCTGCTAATATATCTGACTGAAGTCTCAGTGTTGGGAGGGGCAGGTTTGTGTATGTTTGGAGTTTTAGCTTGACCTCATGGCACTTTGCTGTACA
This sequence comes from Ambastaia sidthimunki, assembly GCA_036877625.1. Lineage (NCBI taxonomy): Eukaryota > Metazoa > Chordata > Actinopteri > Cypriniformes > Botiidae > Ambastaia > Ambastaia sidthimunki. The sequence continues at coordinate 24,049 of JAZGTK010001459.1, read as the reverse complement.
GGAAGAGGCTTTCATACATGTTCAGCAGAAGAAAGAACATTTAAAGTGAAAGTGACATGTTTTTGTCAGATATGGTAACTCATACCCGAAATGTGACCTCTGCATTTAACCATCACTGGTGAGGAGTGAACACACACTGCAAGTCATGAACACACACACACACTGGAGCAGTGGGCAGCTATCACTGCAGCACCCGGGGAGCAATCGGGGGTTTGGTGTCTTGCTCAAGGGCGCTTCTACCGGTGCTGGAATCGACCGGCAACCTACTGATTACAAGCCCGACTCACTAACCAGTAGACCACAACTGCCCCCTTAAATGTCTGTGAAATATTTGCAGAGTTCCAGGCAATGTTAATTGAATGAGTTAAATCGTTTGTGAAAAATGTAATTTCATATTAGTCCTAAGGCAAAATACATAAAGAAATTCAGCTCAGTGTGAAGAACCTGCAGAAGACTCTACAGAGATCTGGTTGTAGGTTCCACTATTGTGGTGTGTTTGGACAGAAGGAAGCTGCTGTGGCACACGGTTCCTCTCTCTGAAGGCAAAATACTTCAGCAGTTCCTCCCACTTTCCATGTAATTACCTTGTTTTTCTTTAACACAGATGTTTCTTTAAGGACTGCTAGTGGTTTCCAGTCATGTCTGCTGGTCTTTTTTCTCCCAGCTCTTTAATTACCCGGACAGGATTAGTTGTTTAGCAGCCGTGTTCTTTGCATTTCAGCTGCATTTGGAGAAGATAAAGCTTACTGACTGCAGACGTGCACGACAACAGAATGTCCACATCTCAACCCCCCAACAGAGCCACTAGAAATGACAAATGTTCAGAGGATTAGACCTTTTGCTGTTTCTGTTTATTTCTACGTCTAATCAAATGGCATTGTCATAGTTCATTAAAAAATCAACAGTTTGTGACATGATTTTCTTACGCTTGGGTTAGGTAGAACAAACCCTGGGCCGGTGAACGTGAGTAATACACCTAATTGTGGATCCTGTTGAAGAGGGTCATGATATTAGATTAGATGGAGCAGATTGATCATAACACTGACCTCAGCACTGCAAATGTCACACATTCATGTGTTGTTAAAAAACGTAAGAGCAGATCATGAAACAACGATGAAAAACATTTGATCTGTCTTTTGTGACCTTTGAAGGTATAAATAAGAATTTGCCTTCCATTTTGCTTTGAGGAATTTTGGGAGACAGTGGACTTCTGCTTGAATGAACTTGAAGCAGTGAGAATTTTTAGCGAAGTCTTTTTTTACGCGTGACAGGTGACGAAAATATTACAGAAATGTCAAACACTTTATCCGAACAGATTACAATGTCTTATGACATAGAAGACTCATTCCTGGAGATTTCTTCTCTGCTCTGTGTACCGCAAGATATTTAACAGTGTGTAACTTGCTGTGTTATTGTGTTGGCAGATTCTGCTTTCATGTGAACATTCAGTCAGTAGTAGGAGCTGTCAGAAGCAAACAGGGCTGACAGTAGATTACTCATCGAATTGTTCACAATGCACATGGCATTTGTGGCCTATTACATCTGCACAGTGATGTTTTTGTGAGTGAAACAGGATATATTCAATGAGCAAAAGGAATGTAGAGAGGAACTTGAGTTTATCCATTTGGAATAAGCACCGGAACGGAGTCAGACCTAAATGTGACCTATAGCTATTTTAGCTACTATTGATCAACAGCATAGGTGGGAAAAAAATATTATTGGCATGGCCGTTGGGGGGACAATAAACAATTTCTCAATAGCAATTTTTAAAGACACAAATAATACAGCCAATGGTGCTTGTAAGGATATGTGTACACAGAGGAAAGTCTTACTACTGTTATTAGTGTAGCACGCAGACATGCCATTATCCTTATTCTCAAAGTTTCTCTTTGGTTAAATGAAAAAAACTGACTAAATTGACCAAAAATATTCTTCTTTAAAATCATTTATTTATTGCAGTGTTTTTGAAGTTGTATTATCCAAATACAATAAAAATGTACAACATTAACAAAGCGAACAAAATACAAAAACGTTTTAATTTTAATGATTTTTATTGTGAAGAGTGTCCCCATGTAAAAGATGTCAAATGATTTTGCACACACAGGCTGTCATTCAGCACGAGTACAGAAGTAAGTTCTCTATCACGTCTTTTGCTTAAACTGTCAAGCACACAGAAGATTGTCAGAAACACACAGTGTTCACATAAACAGTCACCTGCGGTCAGTGTCAATAATGTAACAGAGAACTGTCTGTAACTGTCTGTTGACTATTCAGGGTTTTTGAAGGTTATTGTTAAATAGACCCACACGCAAAATGTAATTGTTCTTCAAATGTAGTTGTTCAAATTTGTAAAATTATGAGACATCTATTAATTACCAAAGCAGTTATATAATTGTGTTGTAGGTATTTAAGGTGTGTCCTTTTTTGCTGTTTTTTTTTTTTGCTGTGATAATTTTCATCCCTACTACAGCGATGGCTTAAACCTTAAAGTTACGAGCACAGTCTCTGTTATCTAGCAGAAGAACGAGCTGCCGTGACCCGCGGGAGGGAAACACTCATCACTTAATGAGCTGCTTTTGAGTGATCTCATCCGCTCGCACCACAGCCGGAAGCATTCAGCCTCCCACAAACGCTTGGGAGACTCTCTCAAAGCGGCTGACTGAAGAATGAGGGCCTTGTTTTAATTATCACCCATTTATCTGGCCACATGTGAAGACTGAGTTTCTGCCTGACCGGGCAGCACAATAGTGAGACTTCCTCTTTGTGTACTGCCTCTCCCACATACTTCATGAACCTCTGCATAGCGTGTAACTCTCACACTGTAGTATTGTGTCTGTAACAGGGCTCCTCAATGCCAGAGTTAAGGTCAAAGATGCTGTCAGGCCATAACTTTATCTTGAGGGTTTCCTGGGTCTTCATTGAGTTGTGTGTTTGTGAGAAGGGCTGTGAATTCTGGATATGAGTGAGGTAGTGCTAACAGCACATGTTTCATGAGTGAGTTGCCGCATGTTAGTGGTCAAAGGAAATATGACAAGCAAATTTATTGGATGTATGGGTACATTTGTTTTATTTCATATCAATTAAAGCACATTTTACCTTCAGTTCTTATTACCATAACGCAAATAAAAAATTGTATGTAGTTGTACAAAACTTGAGCACACAACCATTTGTTGTAGACCCATGAATGAGGGGTCAAATCAGCTGGTGTGTTTTAGAGGGGTGTGCTTTGACTTCTGTAAGCCATCAGGTGTACAGTGTTTGCCCTGTTTGCCAAAAAGTGGGCAAAAATTCCATAGACTTAACATCGGGCAGAATTTTGTGACGTCATAGTTCATAGGAAGTGACCTCATATCACTTGACTTGGCAAGCAGCAACAGATGGTGACATTTCAACTTTATAGCCACACCCTAGCAACCAGTTACAATACTCTAGCAACCACCCCATTGACTTCCATTACAAAAGTTGATAATAATATACTGTAATGTAATATCATGTATATAATATATATAATATTGTGAAGTTGAAACCGGACTTCAGGCATGCTGAATCATCCGCTATCAGGCTGTCTGCTTGTGCCGTCGGCAGAGCAGTTGGGAAGAGAGGAAGCTGTCCCTGTAAGTGGGCATATAATTAGGCAGGAATTCCAGCAGGCTTAGTCATGGCTGTGCGGGGAGGATAAAGGGGAAAACTGTCGTTCTCAGCGGGTGCGGGACCACTGGCTCTATCATTCTGCAGGAATGTGTGTGAAAATCATGGGGCAGGGGTGGAACTCTGGGCTTGTGTTGACTGTTTGTTTAACCAGTAGGATTGCAGGCTGTTGCTCATGTAAGAAGTGATGTCATCAGCTGATGGCTTCTTTTGCTTTGCTTACAGGCTGCAGATGCTTAAAGCCTGTTGCACTGCTTTGTGTTTGATATTGTGTAAAAGACAACATGAAGCATCACTTTCACTGCTGTATCCTGATGTATTTCTCAGGAAAACGGTTGTTTAGTGTGAAATAATGTGAGGTGGAACCTGCTTTAAACCTTCGGAATTTGATTGGATTGAGGTTCATGTCATTATAAAATCAGAATGAATGTATTCTTAATACACTATTCTGCTCTTATAGAGAATGAGGGATCAGTTTATGCAATTCTGATGATAATGAAAGGTTTCACTTGATCTTTTATTAAAATGTGACAGGTTTTATTTTGGGATGATGTCATCAAGCACTCATCAGCCTCTTGCCTCCAACCACCTGACTTCAGTTTGTGTACAGTGACCATTTTTCATTATCCTGATGGATGGACATCCTATTTCATTCTAAAACATTTAAATTCAACATTTGTTCTCTCATTCAGTGGCCGTTTACAACAAAATTATGTCAGGTGTTTCTGTGTAAAATGTTGCCTTTTTTTACATTATTCTTTCCAGTTATACAGTGTACAATGTACATTGTGTGAAAACAAAAAACATTGTGTTTGTATAAAAAACCTTTTTTCTTTAGAATACAAAACTCAGTTCAGTCATTACAGTTGAGAAATTTTTGTACCATTGAATTATACACCTGAAGGGACATTTTAGAAACTAAAGGCCGTTTGATTTCATACCATCTGTTAAAATGAGTTTGTGTATTAAGCTGTAACGCAGCAGAATTTGCAGGAACAGTCTGAAACACAGGACTGCTGTGTTTGATCTCTGCATCTTCATCTGCACTGCTGATAACACTGATGTAGTGACACATTGCAGGAACAGTCTGAAACACAGGACTGCTGTGTTTGATCTCTGCATCTTCATCTGCACTGCTGATAACACTGATGTAGTGACACATTGCAGGAACAGTCTGAAACACAGGACTGCTGTGTTTGATCTCTGCATCTTCATCTGCACTGCTGATAACACTGATGTAGTGACACATTGCAGGAACAGGAAGCAATGGAGATCAGTTGCTTCCGGCTGTTTCTGGGGCGACAGCAGCGTGTGAAGAGGAAATGAGGTTTTGCATGGAGAGCAGTTCCTGTAGCTTTACAGAAGAGCGTTGATTCACTCTCAAGTCATTCATTAAACACTAGTGTGATACTGCTTCCTGTTTAACACGCTGGCTTGCTTGTAGACTCCCCGCAGTCAGAGTGACTTACCAATATTGATGAAGTGTGTGTTTTTTCTTTATTTGCCTGTTTTCTGTCTTACTTTTTACTAAAAGAGACAAGATTAAAGATTGTGGCATTTTTAGTTATCCAGTCTCTGGAATTGTGAAATACACTCCCGCTTGAAAGCAGCAGGATTCAGTTCTTTCACTGCTGGTTTTAGCTGGAATGGTTGTTGTATGTAGCAGTGAGTGTTCTGGTTCTGTCCAGCTGTTGTGTGTGAGGAGGGCTTTTGCTTTGCTGGTGATGTTGACGGGTTTCCCTCCTGTCCTGGAGCGGATGGTTAGATTTGATCCAGGGCCTCATTACGGATGTCAGCAATGTTCTTAAGATGTAGCAATATGTAGCATATGCAGCAATGTTCTGCATATGTATATATACATATACATATACATATATACACATATACATATATATATATATACACACACACACACACACATATACATACATATATACATATATATACATATATATACACATATGCCTGTTAAAGACTCTTTTAGATTACAGAGTCTTGTGGTCCCCAATAGCAAGTAATTCATTTATTTAGAATTTTAAGAATGTTTTATTTATTATGTGCAGTTAAAATAGGTTTATATTAATTTAATTTATTACATTAATTATATATTTTATTNGCACACACACACGCACACACATTTATTTAGAATTTTAAGAATGTTTTATTTATTATGTGCAGTTAAAATAGGTTTATATTAATTTAATTTATTACATTAGTTATATATTTTATTCATTCACTTGTGATGTCTTGTGTAGAGTGATATTTCCTTTTTCGATATTTGCTCCCTGTATTCTTCTTGTATATACCAAACTGACCATCAGTCTTAACAGTTGTATATTGTATCAGTCCATAAATTACGTAGGAATTGAATCCATGACCTTGCCGTTGCTAGTGCCATGGTCTAGCAGTTGAGCTGCAGGGACACCTTAAAACTGGGCTGTATTTTCAGAAAGTCCTAGCGATACCCTATCCCCTGCAGGTGGGCTATGGCTGAGGGCTTCTACCTCATATCCTTCTACAGTCAAATATAATGTTGAGTGACTCGTACCCTCGCTGACCCCGCTCGGTGTTGTCTATATCCAGCTTAGAGGGTGTTTTCGCATGTCTTTGTTTAATAGCTCACTACCTCTCCCTTCACCGTCGCTAATGTGCTCATTCACTGGAGTTGTGTACAAAGCTGTTGGAAAGTTACCGGGTTTGCTGTTGGGCTTCACTCGTTGGGCTTTAATTTGTGACTGTTTGTGTCAACAGTCTTTGAAACTTTACTCTTTTAACCTTGTGCCCACAGGGCATCAATTAAACCAATGAGGGCATGTCAGCTCATTTTTTATGCCCTCCTTGAAGTCAACATGAAAGTAGAACTGAGCCCTATTTACTCCTGTAAACGATCAGGATTTTCTCCGTATTTGCCCACCATCCATCTGTTTCTGGTAGAGCACAGCAGTGAAGATTCATAGCTCCATCTTCTGAGGGAATCAAACGAACAATGTTCAGGCTACCAACGTTTAACCTTCACTGCATTGTGTTCTGCCTGTTAACTATTAGCATTAGTATGTACTAGCATTGCATTGATCTTAGTGTGCTATTGCTCTTTGAGCCATTCTTCCCTCTCAGCAGCTGTTGCAGGTGCTTCTGAGCAGATGCTGCAGGTGCTGAAGTTCTCAGGCCGGGATCTGGCCCGCGGGACTGCTGGACACTTTAATGTACAGAGCACTAAATGCCATTAACAGTCATCATTCAGAGCTTTTACTGCCTTTTTCATTGTCTTGACCTTATGACAGACTTAGTTTTGTTTGTGTGCATTTGCATTCACGTTTGGTAATTAAACACTGTAACTAATGTCTGGGCAAACAAATCAGCCCTCTTGCTTATTTCTTGGCATCTGGTGTTTTTTCATAGACACCTGCACTGGTGACAAGGTGCCTGGATGAGCATGTAAGTAAGTGAATATACATGTAAGTGTAACACAGTAGGTCAATTCTCAACCAGCAGAGTTTCTCAACCAGGGGGCCGGGGCTCACTAGAGGGGCCGCAACAAACAAGTGGGCCTCAAGATGACAAAACAAGATGAAACAAGCATTAAAATAAGATCAAAATATTTCATAGTGTTTGGTTATTTTTCAATTAATATCTTTCTAGTTATGCCAGTATGTACATTTTCAAAAATCATTCATGCATGTTACAAAAGAGAAGTTTTATTTTACCGCTTTGTAAAAAGGAAATAACTAGCTCTGTCCCTTTCCGGCTGATATCACCAAGCCCTCTTATTTTTCAACACTTGTGTTTTTTGATGATGTAATCAGTACCTGATGAGATATCTTTTTGAATATGCTGTTTCACTGGAAGCTGCATCAGAAGCAGAAGTGTTTGAGATGTTTTGAGTAGTGGAGTGGGTTTGATGTGTGAAGAACAGATCTGTGTGTGGAGCTGGAAGTCTTCTCTCTCAGATGGTGTGGAGGTGGTATGTGAATCACACAGTACTCAGCCGTTAAGTGACAAAACGTTTTACTACACTGCCCACTGTACACAAACAAACTCTTGGACTTCTGGGGGATCGTAGCCAGTGCTGGACAAGTGATCCACTACACATCACTAATTGGTACTTTAAAATTAAAATTTACTGATTACCACATGTAAAAGATTACTGATTACTTTCTAGTTAAACACATCAGACACACAGAAACACAACACAATGTGGAACTTATGGTACTTTTTAAATGAAAAATTAAGCGAACTGAAAAATGTTACAGTAAAAGTAAAATAGCAACTTGCCTTGAAGATCCAATACAAATGTAGAACTGTAACTTATTTTTAATATAAACATTGAATGGAAATTAAAGTGTCTAAGTATGTTTGCAACATTCTTTACTGTGTGCAGCATGTTCTGTACTTGCTTAACTGGTAAATAAAAAGAAAGAGAGAGAGAAAAAAGAGAAAATTCTCTAAAGTATAAACATTTCTGATCATTTGAACACATGAAAACAGTTTTAGTAAACACCATTAATAAATATCAATGCATGTTTGAATGTTATTGTCAGTATGCTTGTACTGCGGTGGGAACACATGTAGAAATGTGTGTGTAAAGATGACTTGTTGGGGCACACTGGTGCTGGGAACGGTTTGCTCATCTTCAAACACAGCATCACTGTGACTGCAGCTGAAGGTTGCTGCTCCGCAGGTTTACAGTGAGGCTGTGAGAGTGCTGAGCTCCACAGCTGCTGTGCATTCTCTCTCATCTTCAATCCAGTGTATCATGAACCGGATTAAAGAGTTGAGTCACACCTCTGTGACCTGTGAGAAAAAATACCTTTTTAATTCAAAGAATTTTTCAACATGAAAGACAAAGAATAACGATGCATCACAATTACATTAGATTTTTTTCTTTGTAATTTTGTCTAAATAAACTCGTTTTATATAAATAAAATATTGAATATGAAATATTGAATCTATGCTTGTTACATGTGTTGTTCTCAGTGGCAGTGGCACCGTAGTGCCCGTCCTCACTGCTTGCAGCTACAGTTTTCATTAGATCCTCAGCTAGCTCAGAGGCCAGTGTTGAGCTGCTGGCTTTAGTCCACAAACCTGAGCACTTGCTGATGACACTTTGTATATAGTTTTGGAGTCACTTTTGGTTGTATTTTTGTGTGTAAACATGCTTTCTGTTTAAGAGCTTCAACAGGTTTCTGCTGGAGTTAATAGCAGTGGAAAGTTCTTTAGAAACTGAGCATAGTTTGCATTTAACGGTTCTATTTTTGTTTTTACGCTCAATGCGTTTCGTTAACAAGAAATTTTTAATTGAAGTGGCAGTTTTATTCACATCAATACCTGTAATCAGATTATATGTTTAAATTGTAATGTGTCTTACTTTCTTATCAGAAAAGTAATTTGAGAACAGTAACCCAACTCTGATCGTAACGTTGTGTCAGGGAGGTTTGCACACAGATGCCGTCCTCAGTAAACACTTTCTGTTTTGTAGCTGTGAGCTCCACCGATTTATTCACGTGTTATGGTAATTATTATAGTGCTGAAGTATAAAGGGCTTTCTGTCTGCTTTTCCCTTTATTTAAAATAATTACACTCATTTTCAAGTCGCACGCTGTTATCATACCTAATGCAAATAGTCAGCCATTTTTTGTGTAATGTGCTACATGTTGGGGTTAATTTTTATACAGTGTGCCCTAAAGATATTTGGACACTTAAGTGGACAATTAAACTCATAAAAGTTACATTTTCCAAAACAAAGGGAATTTGTAAACAAATAATGCTACAGTAGACCTTTTCTAACTTGTTGAATGATAATTCTTTGGTTTCATAATTTGAAACCTAGCAAGCAAAAGGTTTTGCTTACATGTGCTTTGTGCTGTATTTGAAAAAAAATCTGTTGGTTATATAATTCAACAAACAAATGTGTGTTTCCAAATATATAACACCATAGTGTTTATAGATGTGTTTATAGTGTTTTTTTTCTAAATCTTCAAGGTTAGACTTAATTACCAAGCCAGACTTTGTATAATGGGCACCTTCTGTTTGCTTTGTTGTGGAAATTGCTGTTGATTGGTGAAGCTTTCGTCGTATTGATCTGAGGACCTCCAAAATCCTTAGACAAACATTGTAAAATAACAGCCTCATTGACTCTCTGTGAGGGAGGAATGGGGATTGATCACGGACATTAGCAGGGTAACGCTAACAGTTCAGCTCCCCATCCTCTCCTCTGAAGCCCACCCACTCGCTCCTGCGCTGTAACGCTCACATTCAGGAGTGACTTGAGAAGCTGTGTAATGTGCAGTGGTCTCAGAGCTGCAGGAATGATGAGGAGACCTCCACTCCCACCTGACAGGATCATTGCATCTCAGACATCACCAATAAACATTACAGCCTCACCAATCATATCTCACCAATCATATCTATGTCATGGGAAGCTCAAACAACTTATAAGAAATAGATTTATTTACACAAATACTACGTTTGTGGTGATACCAACATTTTAGACAACAATAGTAAAATTTGGTGAAACAGGGTCATTCAGCTGAACAGCAGATAATGGTGTTTATTCAGTAAATCAGAGTTAAATGTTCCTAAATAAAGGATCACTTGACAATCTTGTAGGAGCAGTGACAATATTGGCTTTTTTTTTTTTTAATTCAGGATTCTGGACCCACCCCCTCCTGCTCCCATCACCACCACCACCTATTCATAACCAAATGTGGTGGAAATCTTTCTTGTGGCAATACTGCAAATACTGCGGAAATGTTTGTTCTGCTGTCACAAAACCATTTCAGCGAATTCCACTATGGATGTCTGTAAAGATCAACGCCTCTCACATCATATTCGTTTCTTCCTGTTCTTCTCCTGGATAATACGTCACACAGCCCTTTAAGTGGGATTTATAACACTTGCCCATTCTGGAATTACCATCATGGAGCTCTCATGCTCTTTATTAAAACCCCGCCTCAGGCCCAGAAGCCTCAGGGAAACACTTTAGTTTAAGTGAAGATGCCTTTGAAGTACTTGAGGAGAACAGGGCTTATTTTCTGCCTTCTGCTCGCATCTGTGACTTACCACTAACGTGTGGATTTGTACTGTGTGTCAGTGTTTCATACCATCAGCACATGCAGGTGAGTTAGGCTGACTTTAGGGAAGCATCGTTATAAGGGTTTTGTTTAGTGGCAATAATAGTTTTTTATTTGCATGGATTTTTCAGTATCTGACGGTGATATCTAGAGTGCAAAATAAAGCCCACAGAGTGTTGACAGGTTTTTTATTTAATTCTGGATCCTATAAGATTTGTAGGCTCAACAGTGCCAACCCTGTGAGTTTGTTTTCTCAACAGCTGCATGGTCAGCCTGCTCTTGTGTTGAGGACAGTCAGGCAGACTATCCCAGCATGCATCTGCTCAGTCGTTCTGTCCTTGTAAAGATTGCAAACCACATTCCTAATGCGTAACAACCTTCCTGTCCCTTATGCGTCTTGTGGACGCCTCCAACACTAGCTTCTGTTTTCACGGGTGACTCGTCTCCTTAGTGGTTTCATACAGGTGTGAGTCCTGTGCCACTGGCCTGTGGAATTTGTTAGGACTGTGGGTTTGCCAGATAGCGGGTGGAGAGAAGATATTCAGGTTTTTTCTCTCTCCTTTCTGCTGCTCTAACAGAAGCTCCTCACCATGCAGGCGTCACATACACTGTGATCTAGGCTGACCTGTGCTGCTTCAGCATAGACTTCCTACAAACAACATGAATCCACTCATTTTCTGCCTTTTGTAAAAGCTTTTGGTGTTGGTTGTGTTTTTCTAGCCTTCCCGGGAGCCTTGATTTGCCATAATTAGCAGCTAAAATATTTATACTAGTGTTTAAACGTTTCTGTGTGAATGTGTGTGTATACTCGAAGACAAATGAGCAGAGGTTTGCTTTTCTATTTTATTTTCTACTTTTCTTCTTTTCTAGCAGTTGGACCTGGTGGTAAAATTGGCTTTTATTGAAGGAGAGAACAAGGTTATATTTAGGGACCTGAATATCTTGGGTGGGTTTTCATTTAAGCCAGTAAATAGTCACCTAGCAACACCCAAACCACCACCCCAAACACTATAAAAGCACATTGCAGGGGAGAGATGAGAGACAGCAGTTCTGTGAGTGGCACATCTGGCTAGCATCATGAGTTGTTTATTTTCATATGTTGTTATGATTGTGTATTGTACAGCTTTACATATCTTCATTTTCAGCTGAAGTTACAGTCTGTTCTGGTATCCCATCTGTTCCTGTGGGCCTTATAAAATGTCAGGTTGCCCTCTTTTGTCTGTCCTGCCTGAAATAAGAGCATAACATAAAGCTCAAGCCGTTATCCAAGTGTCATTGTTAAGTGAGATGGAGAGACCTGGATGGGTTATAAGATGATGTAGGATTTAGGTGCTGTAGGGCTGTATAACGCCATGTTCCCAGAACAGTATGTGAGTGAAAAAACGAACCCCCTCACCCCCAAAACCTGTCCATAAATCCAAGAAGAAGAGTTACAGTTCATCACTGTATGTTCAGACTGCATAGAGGCGGAGACAATAGCAGGCGTCTGCTCCTATTGGCTATTTATTGGCATGTCACTGAGTATGTGTGTATATGTGTGTATATGTGTGTATATGTGTGTATATGTGCATTGGCATTCTTTAACAGTCTCGGCTTGTTATGGCTTCACACTCTTTATCAAATCATGGCGCCAGCTGAGGACAAACACAGCTTTGTTCAGCTTCTGTTCATCGGTGTTTATCTGTTTCTGCAAATTAGCTGCAAAGCATTTTTATGCTGTTTCAAAGTGTTTATTTATCTAAATATGTATTTTTTTCCAGTCATGAAATCTGACCTTCTGCCAAGCAGGACAGAATAGTTTCCTTTATAGATCAACAGGGTTAAAAAAGTCAATGGTGCTCTGTGTAAACTGAGTGTTTTGAACGTACACTTGATGGTGAAAAACAGTGAGGTTAGTCAGAGCTGTGACACGTTTGAGCTGCAACTCTCCTGGGGATGCAGGTTATAATCTGCCATATCTTCTCACAAACACATTTAGACAATCAACATTAGTTTCATAATGAAACAAAGGTTTCGTAATTGGCCGACATCAGTGTAGTATTTGGTGTAACAGGAAGTTCCCAGTTTGCTCACATTATTTAATCTGTGCGTGTGGTGACATCATGCGTCTCCTGTCATTTGTGATGCGTATAGCACATCAGTGAGCTGTCCTCAAGTACGTGACTATTAATGATGATGCGATGGACTGGTAACATGTGAACATTCACTTTCAAATGAGCCGCTGATTAGCTTTGTTTGGACGTTTGGTAAAATGTGCTAATGAAATGACCAAACTCTGACATTAATTAATCATTGTCACTTATAGAACATCCAGTTGAATGACTGAACCGGTTGATGGGATATTGACCGTGCTGATCATGGTTATTAGCACATTTATTATGGTGAGTAATTTGTGGGGCATAAGGACAAATAGTACAAGACTGTGGTTTGGAACAAGCTGCCATCAGTAGAAGTGCGTGCAGGTCAGTTCCCACAGTCAGTGAGGCTGCAGATAGTAGAGGGTTGCTTCTGTAATGTGAAATATAGTAGGAGACCTTTAGTGAAGCAGCCTTAGATTTCTCTTGGCAGCTATGTTCTTCATATTATACTGTACATCTCTCTCTGGGACGTCAACCAAAACTACTGATAGAGAGCTGCTTCTATAACCCTATTGTCTGGAAAAGGTTAGTCATTTAAGAGTGTTCTGGTATTAAGGTGTTCTGCTCTCTCTCAAGCACGTCTCCCTCAAAAACAACAAAGGGATGATGTTATAAAACCTGGCTCTGTGTGGGTGTGTGTGTGTGTGTGTGTGTGTGTTGCTGGAGGGCCCAGAGAGCTCCTAAATTTACTCTCTCCAAAATATGAATGAAATGACAGTGGATTTGCTCCCTAAAGACTACAAACCCTTTGTACTCGCGTCCCAACAAGTAGTGGCTGAGTTCTGGATCATTTCTTGAAACTTAATGTGTAAGAGCTTATTTGTTATTAGATAAGCTTCAGTGTGTGTAGAATGGCTGATACTTGCACTCTGTGACTGTAGGTAGGGAAATATGCTCACTGTGTGCTTTGCCAGCATGCTTACTATAGCATCTAAGGGCCACCGTGGAAACTTTGAACCTCAGTAGATGTGGACTTCAGTTGTGGGATGTCTGCAGCCTGACAAACAGCCAATACCCCACAGACACATGCTGAGGGCCAAAACAAATCCATCCTTTGGGAAATTAAAGTGCCATGTTCACACTTGCTGAGTGTGTAACGTTTCAAGCCTCAGACATGTAGTTTTCCTGTAGCTCAACTGGTAGAGCGTTACGTTTGCAGCGCAAAGGTTGTGGGTTTTATTCCCAGGAAAATGTATATCCTGAATGCACTGTGAGTTGCTATCAGCGTCTACAAATGCATAAACGTTAATGTAAAAATGTTAATTCAAAGCCTTTCTTCTTAACACATCTTAAGAGCCTGTGCTACAGCTGCTTAAAGAGATCCGTCCATCTTCTGAAGATTTTTCCATGTCAGTCACAGTTCTGCCAAGCATCTCAATACTCAAAACTCAAAGTAAATGATGAGAGAATTTTAAAACTATGCTTTTAATTCCTTGATGCAAAGCAGGATATTTTTTGGAAATGTCTAATTGGTTTTGTTGTAAATCTTTTAAATTCTTTTCCCATATCTATGACTGGTTTATTGTTCGTTGTACCACACATCATCTGAAATAGTTTATGAATCATTTCTGGCTTTTAGTGACGGTTGGTTTTATGTACCTAACAGAAAACAGCATAATTCTTTTAGAGCAACAACTTTCTCTAATGTTGGCATTGAGTTCTTCCTGTTTACTTGTATCATTACACATGAATCTGTGTGTAGAAGCAACATGGCAGGTTCTGCTTGTTCTGCCCTGTAGCTTCCTAACTGTTTATCATTTTTTGTGACCAGGGTCAGGCCGTTGCTTTTAAAACTTGGTAGCATAGAGTAAACATTGTCTTTCCTACAGAATTCAACCCCTGCAGACCATCTCTCCCACAGTGGACAGCATTTCACCTCATCATGATCTTTTCTGATCAAGCCAATCTTCCTGTCCTGCACCTTTGCCAAACTCACTGAGTGAATATCTTGTGAGGGCAGGAACGGGACAGCTGTCTGGTACAGCAGTCAAATCCTGTGATTCAGACCTGCCTAGGCCTGATGCTGTTTACTGACACCACCTCTCTCATTGTTACTCCCATCCCTGCTACCCCACCTCCACATGACCTCCATGTGTGGCACCTGTGGTACACTGGTTCTTGGACTCCACCCAAGAGGAAGTCGGCCATTTTGGATTGAGCGTGGATTTTTTTGACAGTTCCACACTCTGAATTTTGAAACACTCTTTCAGGGGGATTTATTGGATTGTCACCAATTTTGGCAAATATTTTGCCAAGACATTGGGATGCTAAATTTCGTAGGATATTTTTGATTTATTGAACAGTGTTGCCATGGCAAGGCAATATATTCATGGCAAAAACAGGAAGTGTGTCACTTACAAAAGAGACTTATAAGTCTATAATAGTCTATAATATAATAGTCCTCAATTATGTTTCAAGTTAAATGACAAACATGCATCATTTTCAGAGAGGCAGCAGGTAGTGATGGTGCTGTAGTGCTGGGGCCTATCGTCACTACTGCTTTTTTCTTTTTATAAAAAGCAGTTCTGACACAGCGGGGGCTTACAGAAGTCAAATAATCTCATGTCTGGTCATTTGATTGATTCGGTGATTAATTTAAAATCTAAATAGCCCTTATGGTTTACTGAGGTAATTTATCTATCTGATAATACAGTTTCCTTCCCAGCAGAGGTCTGGACAATATATTAAACAGCTGGATATGTATATTAACATATAAGATCTGATGCTGTATCAGGCCATCTGGTTTACATTCAGATATCCACAGTGTGTGTGAGACAAAAGGCCTATTAACTGAGAAAAGATATTGTACATTCTGGGGTTTCAGGTTTGAGAAGTGAACCATATTATTATTTAAAAATAAAAACTACATACAAACATAAATTGGCCTTTCAATAATACTGTAAACAATTTGTAAATAATTGTTTATTATTAAATACTCTTAACATGCTTAATAATAATGCTAAATGTAGATAAAAACGCTATATTTCATCACCTGTCACAAACCTGCATGGTGTACAGTAGTTGAACGGTTGAAGCCATAAATAGCAAACAGTAAACTGACCGACAGATAAAAATACTTGTATTCATTTAGCCGACACTTTTATCCAAAGAGAGAGAGGAAGAGCATTTAACATTTTGTCCTAAGAACAAACAAATCTACAGTTACAAGTGGAAATAGTTCTGATGCTAGAGACAGACAGTGGAAGTTTTGTTTATAGGTCAGTCAGTACTGCAGTTCAGACCTGATATGAGCAGTGCTTGAACTGTGTCGTGTGCTCGGACAAGCTCTGATTTCCTGATGTTGTGGAGAAAGTACCTGCAAGATTGTTGTTTTGCTTCATTTTCATTTACTGCAAAATGACAGCGAAAGTGTCCGTTTATTTATCTGCTCACTGTGTCTGCAGTACTGGGGCTAAAATAATCAGTTTAGCTTGTTGATGAACTGTTTTGGTGTGTCTTTGGTGGAAGATGAACAGCGTGTCCAGAGCCAGAGGGTTCAAATGAAGAGTGTTAGAGGACACACAGAGCAGAAAGATCAGTAATATAATGTCCCTGACCGTCTGTGTGACGCGCTGCTCATTTTAAACGGTGCTCAGATGTTTCTGGTTCATTATATGGTAGAGAGTTAAACACATAACATACACCACTGCTACAATTGCTCTTATATTACACTCACCTTTTCCAGTGTGTGTCTGTGACTCTGTCTCCTCCACTGTAAATGACCCGACTGTCAGTGTGTGTGAGGTCACTGTGAGGTCACTGTGAGGTCACTGTGAGGTCACTGTGAGGTCACTGATGCAGCTCTGATGGGGATGATTTTGAATGTGGAGACCTGTTATAAGGTGCCATGAACAGTCCTAAAGTGAGTGTTAGTTTTAGATTGGTTATCATGTTACTGCTGTAATGGTGAAGCAGCAGTTTAAGGAGGACTGTTCCGTGCGGGCTGTTTTATGTCAAGTATATCACACATTTGGTCTGTATTTTATTAACATTTGAAGTTTTTTATTGCAAACGTGACACAAACACACATGTACAAAATCACACAGTTGTAGTGTGTTGTTCAGATGTTAGCACTTAACGCAGAGCATGTTGTGCAGTGTTTCTTGGGTCTTATGGTATTTTTGATTGGGTTATGAAGTGGATTTTCAGTGAATGCCACACGTCTGTACTAGTTTAAACTGTGTAAGTACACCGGAGGAGCCACGAGCAATAAGCATATCACCCTTCTTAAATTTTTATCACTACTATGTTCAACACAAATGTGAACTTGAGGTATTAGATTAGAAGCCTTTGAAAGTGAATAATTGAGAATGAATGTTGAGAGTGAGCAGCTGTACAGTCTCAGTCTGCTGGACAGAGTCTCAGTGAGGATGTTCTGCTGCCGTGTTGTCATGCACATGTGGTGACTGTAATAGAGAGAATGTGAGGAAACTCTGTGTGCCGGCGCATGCAGCCTGTTTTTCTCAGACACGAGATCAGCAGTGATGAAGAGACCTCAGATGAACTTGGAGAGTTTCCTGCATTAATAAGGAAGAGAGGCTGTGGTGACAATGTTGTCTAAAAATAAAAAAGCCTGAGCCATCCTTTCTGTGCCTTGACTGTTGGCGCAGTGACGGTGAATGTGGGGAAGGGCCGGGGGGGCTCTGAGTGGTCTTCTGTTAACAGGGCTTGGCACTACATCATTTCCAGTGTTTATATTCACTGCTGAGACAGAGTCATTTATTAAAGGGATAGTTCACCCAACTACAGCACTGGTTCTGGTGCATCTTCTGACAAGACATGATGTATACATGTAGATTCAAGAGCTGCTCAAAAAAATGTCTTTTATACCTCACACAAATTGTATTGTGTGGTTTCAGAAGGCTTGGACTGCAGTCCGCATCTGTACTGTCTGCTTCTGTAGAACTTTTATGGTGCTTTTTCTTTATGGGACTGTATTGACAAAAGCAGCACATTTACAGAAGAACTTGCTTTCTGTTTGAAATAATGACAGTCATATGTGTTTTGAACATGGTTTGGCAGGACAGGAGGATGTTTTGGGTTATTCAGCTCTGCGTTACTGTGGTAAACGCGCAGCTTATGGGTTTAGCAGTGCTAGCCAAAACAAGTTAAAAACAAGCTAGTTTTAATTACTGTGCTTTTACAGACAAAAGTCTTTGACTGGTTTGATCACCTGCTGTATCTTGGTAAAACTTTAGTGTATTGGCACAAAACTTGGTAGGTGTCTTCAATAGCACATCTTGTTCACCTCAAAGATAATTGCTAACAGCCCCACCTACTGGTTAAAAGTTGTAAGCATATATTTTGTGTTTTAGGTGTTTTTTCCTATGGTTTTATACTGACAGAAAACTGACAGATAGAAGAATGTCTCTTAAAACAGAGTTTAAAAGAGTCTTTTTAATTTAGTTGCTTCATATGATGTTATGATGATATCTAGAGGGGTATATATATTAAACATGGGCAATATATTTTGTGTGGTAGGCTGATGATGCTGATATGACTGTATAGCGCCAACTGGCAGCAGAAAATGTCACTTTCAAAAGACTTTATAATTTGATTTTAAATTGTCCTCAGTTATTTTCAGAAACCATGCATCATTTTCTCATTGTCTAGTCAACAAACTAATGTATTTGTTTGGTAGCTGAAGATGGCGTAACCAACAGGATGGATAGAGAAATGAATCAGAATTGAATGGAGTCGGCTGAAGTGCACTCTCTGTTATTATATCCTCATCAGTGTTAGCAGTCAGGCAGCAGAAAAATGCTACAGAGCTCAAGGGGAGGTGTTCAGTAAGAGAGGGACGATTTGACCCGGTCAGGATATTAAACTGATCTTGGTCAGTGTTGTTGAGTGGTTAAAACCAGTAAAGGAGATACGATCAGCAGTCCTTTCTGTTTATCTGCTCTTGTACAGTGGATGTGGGTGAAGTATGCAAAGCAGACACAATTGTTTTCTACGGGCTTGGTGTGAATCTCACTAAACCTCTCAAGATCATGCCTGGGTCACTTTCTACCACAAAATCAAATGTGATAAAGTCTTTCATTTCTATGTTTTTTGAATTGTGACATTATTTTCAGAATCTTCATAAATTTCAGTTAAGCACAGTGTATTTCAAAATGAAAAAACAATTATTTGTGATGCTTTTATATCGCTTAATATGATTTGTTTAGTACTTTACAGTAATAAGAATTGGAAATGCTGTACATTTAATCTGTCCTCAGCTAGCTTAATTTAACAAAAACAGAACATTTGATTGATTTTGAAGAAAATCAGAATAAAATTCACACCAGCATTTTCTGTGTTTTCCTGTAGTTTGTCCCCAGACCTGCGGGCGGCGGGCGTGCACAGACTCGGGTGAGTGCTGCCACCCTCAGTGTTTGGGGAGCTGCGCTGAGGTGGATAATGATAGAGCGTGTGCGGCCTGCCAGCACTACTTTCATGAGGGCCGCTGCGTGGAGAACTGCCCATCCGGCACCTACAAGTTTGAGGGCTGGCGCTGCATCACCAAGGACTTGTGCTCCAGTGTCCATCTGCCTGATTATGATCGATTCGTTATCCATGAGGGAGAGTGTATGTCCGACTGCCCGCCAGGATTCACACGTGATGAGAACCAGAGGTACTGACCCCTTCATGTAATGTTTAAAAATTAAGTTTGTCTTGTCTGCCTATTGCCTTCAGTATATAAGCCATGCAACTCGATAGAAATGAAGTAAATCAGACAGTTCTGGCATACCGCGTCAACAAATTTTACAGCAAGCACATAAAAATGGATGTATTTAGTGTATTGGCATAAAACTTAGTATGTGCCATCACCGGCGTGACATGAGGCTGTGTGCACAGTTTTGTCACAGTGCCACCTACTGGTCCACAGATATGAAATTTTTTTATTTTCAATTTTTGAAAACTCTGGTTTAAAATCATGAGAGTGGGAGATTCCTTGAGGCATGCTGAGTGAAACGATATCTGGTGTTCTGTGGATGGGTTGTTGTAAAATGTAGTTTTTTGTCATTACAAAACTTGGTATGGCTCATTATCACCATGATCTGAGGTAACCTGCAGTTTACCTGTTTGGGGTCAGTGCCACCTAGTGGTCAAAAGATTTACAATTAATAATTTATGAAACGCTTATAACACATGAAATAACATATAGTCATGCAACTCTTTTCTTTACATTCTTTGGCTCATGCTGAGTTCTATGATATGAAGTTTGTTAATGCTACTTTCTGTCCACCGTTTTGAAATATTAAAAAAAACTACTTTTTTAAACTCCTCCTACAGCGTTTATCCTATTTCCACGAAACTTGGTATGTAGTATCTAGAGACATTTGTAAAAAAATTACGGAATTTATGTTAATTTATTCAATTGCTCTCATACATCATGTCAACAAATTTTGACGACAAGCATATAAAATGGAAATCAGGCTGTATCTTTACAAAACTTTTGTTTATTGACTTGAAACTGTACTTGTCATTAAAGCATTCTGACCACCTTATAAAATTTGTTGACAATGGCAACAATTGGTTAAATGTTAAAAATCATTTTATGTTTTTTTATGGGTTTTACCTATGTTTTCTTCAATAGCTTTAATTAATCTAAATATTAGAGATGTCCACAAATGTTTCCTGTTCTGTTGTTGATGGGCATGAGCCCGTAATTGCTGCTTGCAGCTGTATTTTTGGTTTGTTTTTATTCCAGTGGTTTCCTAATATAACTTTAAAGTATATCCTAAAATCTGCCTGCTTCTCCTTCACAAGCCAGACACTGATATTCACAGAGACTTTTGCTCATCTTCTGGCATGCAAACAAGTCATTTTGTTGTTCACAAGATCCTTTGAAAATAAAAGAGTGTTTCAGATCCTTGTCTGAGCTGAATGTTGTGTGATAATGTGCGATGCAGGGCTGGTTTTCTAATCCTCTGTTTGTTGCCGTGTGTCTGACAGCATGCACTGCACCGCCTGTGATGGCCTATGTGACAAGGTTTGCGATGAGAAGACCATCGACTCGGTTGACGCGGCTCAGTTCTTCAAAGGCTGCACCATTATCAGAGGAAACCTGCACATCAACATCCGGCATGGCAGTGAGTACCTGCGGTTCCTGCTGCACTGGAGTGAGGGATTCCGGCCAGCTGACGTGCTGTCTCTTTTCTTTCTTTAGATAACATCGCCTCAGAGCTGGAGAACTTCCTTGGTCTTATCAAGACAGTGACGGGCCACGTAAAGATCCGTTCCTCACACGCCTTGAGCTCTCTCTCCTTCCTCAAGAGTCTGAGATACATCCACGGCGAGAAGCTTTTGGACAAGTAAGAGTTAAATGTGGCACTTTATGATGCCGTTATGTCTTTGTATTTCTAGCTCATGTTTAACTCTTAAAGGTGTTGAATAGAAAACACATCGCAAAAACACATTCATCATTTTAAGCATAGGTGAAATTAACATCAACGTTATACAAGTATCTCACTAGCATCTACGTACATTTTCCTAAAACAGAATGCACCACGTGTCATAGAAAAGATGCATCATTTTAATCCAGTTTTGTTTGTTTACTGTTATGCCATTTTCAAGACTAATAGCAACATCTCCCCATGGTGGTATAAAACACTAAATTTAGAATTGAGAACATTTTTTGAAACAAATCTAAACAAACAAGCTCTCAGTCATCATATTTAACAGTTATGAGGTGGTTCTGTTAACATTCTGAACATGCGTCATAAACAAATATCACTTTAATTTTTCATCAGTAGATGTAGCTAGAGAGCATTCATGTTATATTGACTTCAAACTGCACAATAACTGTGATGTGCCTCAGACTGACTGTTTCAGGTTTGCTGTAGTTTTAGAAGAAATACTCACTCTTAATGAAAGTGAAGTGCATTCACTTCTGTGCTCTGAGTGAAATGTACAGTGTGTTTTATATGGAGTAAAGGCCACATACACACTGCAGCTAAATGCGGTTGTGACTTCTGAGAACAGGATCTCGTTCTGTAGAGTTCTGTTATTTACGATTGCAGTCAGAAACACTTCTGTAAAAATCATGTCATGTCAACAGATTTTTTATTGATAGTGTGTTTAAAACGAATTGAACAACCAATTGTCTTGTTTACAAATACTAACACTTGTCTGTCGGTGATACAGCAGGGCTTTTCAGAAACAGTGTGCCGTGTAAACCTGCAACATAACTGACAAAAGCAAAATGATTCACTCGTGCACTTTGTGATGTGTGTGTGGCCTGTTTGTTCAGTCTCCTGGTATTCAGGCTCTTGCATATTGAATTGAATAGGATTTTGATAAATCATTTTATGTTGTTTTGCTGTGGTTGTTTTTCAGCATGTATGCTTTTGTGGCATTGGACAACCAGCATCTCCAGGTTCTCTGGGATTGGTCCCAGCACAATCTCACTATCACCACTGGGAAACTACACTTCCGCCTCAATCCCAAACTCTGCATGTCTGAGATCCGCAAAATGTGGTTCAAAACAGGCATTAAGGAGAAGTTTTTGGAAGAAGATTTTAGCAAAAATGGCGACCGTGCTAACTGTAAATGCTTTTGTTTGTTCTGAATCTATAAAATGATGATAACAGTATATTTAACACATTTACTTTGGTTAAAGACAACATTTTGTTTGTAGGTGGAAATAAGTTCCTGAAGTTTTTATCTAATAGTACAAGAAGTAATCAAATGAAGTTGACATGGGAACGATATCGACCGGCTGATTCCAGAGACATCGTCAGTTTTGTCGTGTATTACAAAGAAGCGTGAGTGTCAGTGTTTATTCCTATATTGTGGCACTTTTATTTATTCAACTATACTCTCTATTTTTTGTTTTGTCTATTTTTTATTGTTAAACATGTTTGTCCACATTTGTTCACCATTCAGAACGTATTTGAGAATGCCTCATAAATTCCAGTTTAATTTCTGAATTTGTTGAGGTTTAGTAGCAAACAGAAAACTTAAATATAACTGCAAGTAGCAATGACGGGGCCAAGCACTACTGTGCCATCTCTTCTTTAAAACACTGTACGGTGGGCACTACATTTAACTGTAAGTAATACGTGAAAGTAAAAATGTTTTGTCAGATATGGTAACTCATACCCGAAATGTGACCTCTGCATTTAACCATCACTGGTGAGGAGTGAACACACACTGCAGTCATGAACACACACACTGGAGCAGTGGGCAGCTGTCACTGCAGCACCCGGGGAGCAATCGGGGGTTTGGTGTCTTGCTCAAGGGCACTTCAGTTCTGGAATCGAACCAGCAACCTACTGATTACAAACTCGACTCCTTAACCAGTACAACTGCCCCCAATAGTGGGGTATTTTAAGAATTGTAAGTGGCACTTCCTGCTGCCAGTTGGTGGCGCTATAACTGTGACTCACAATAGCCATATCTGTGATAAGCCCACAATACTACACATATTTTCCAGATTTGATGTAAATCGTTTAGTGCATGCAGAAGATACAAAATGCTTCCTGTTCCCTTCATTGCCATAAATTGGTTACCTCAGCATGGCAACATCGTTCAAGATATTAACAATAGATATTAAAATTTACTATCTATGATATCTATTTTTCCTTACTACATTTAAAGTGGTAAATTTAAGAGGACTCTTTTAAACTCAGTTTAAAAGTGACATACTTCCTTCTGCCAGTTGGTGGCACTATGACTGAATCACAATAGCCACCTGTATGTCATCAGCCCCTAGGACCAAACATACAGCTCAAGGTTAAACTATGTCATTTAATGCACACAAAAGATAAGACATGAGACACTTCCTTTTTCCATTTTTTGACATAAATGTATTGCCTTAGCATGGCAAACACATTCTAGATATCAAAATGCATTCACAATTTAGCATCTTCAATGCCCTGGCAAATATCTGCCAAGTTTTGTGACAATCCAGTAAATCCCCTAGGAAAAATATTTAAAAATTCTGGAATTGTCAGAAAATCCACATACAATGACCGACTTCCTGTTGGGCGGGGCTAATGAATGTAATTTTGAAAGTTGTCTAGCTTGATGAGAACAATACAGGTAACAAGATTGGTGACTGTAGTTAACCTAACTCTGATCAATTTAGTCAAAATGGGGTGGTACAGAGCCCCCCATCACGCCCATGTCTAAGGTTTTGCCCATGCTTAACTGCCAACCACTATGATGTGTGTGCCAAATATTTAAAATACCCCACTATTGGGG
>JAZGTK010001458.1:0-39834 GCA_036877625.1 Ambastaia sidthimunki | reverse complement strand
CAACTTACAGCAACCTATAAATGCTTTAAAGCTATAAATCTTTATTTAACAACATATGGAGTTGAACACAGAGTGTCACAACTGCTAATGTGAGTCTGGAAGCCTGTGCCCGATGAAGCAGAGCTGTGTCAGCTCAGATCCAGAGCTGGTGAAGATGAGCAGGGTAAGAGACCCAGAGAGGACAGCAGTGGGTGGTGATCGATACATTAGCATAGCGTTAGTGAAGCAGCGTGTGGCTTCACAGCTAGAGCAGAGTGTGTCAATGTTAAACCTTTAGCTCCAGAGAATAGAAACAAAACAACTAAGCAAAGTTAGTAAGACAAGGTGACCGTTTGCAAGGTTGCAAAAGTTGTCAGGGACAACTGTGTTCATTGTGGCATTTAGTGATCACAGAAATGGATTTCGTCCCACACAGGTGACCCTCAGAAGACTTAGAATCTTCTCTGTTTCTGTCTTCACATGTTTGTTTGATAGAATGATGATTTTGTAATGTTTAACAGGTCATACAAAATGTGCAGGTCATCAAAGAATCTTTAGATATTTACATTGATGATCTTGGTAGATATTTACCATCCACAGCAACTACCAAGCCACAGAAGATACTTTATGAAATAAACCATAAAAAATCAACATAAAATCCAACGTGACTCTGTTTACTTTTGTCATCCTTGGTTTTATTGTGGTCTTATGGTCATTGGTGTACAGTTTATTCTAAAGTAAAACAACTTACGTTTGAGGGACTTTTTCAAAAAAATGCTTTTAAACTCACTTTTACTTGTTGCAAATTTGTGGCAATTAATGTTCACCAAACTAGGACTTCACTTGGCTTTTGTAGACTTAGTCATTTCTGCTTAATTTGTAATCTGTATTTATTTTGGTTGCATTTATTTGCTGGTTTTTCAATATCAAGTAAATCATCATCAGCTCTCCACAGCTTATGTTTTACAGATTAAAATTGTTACAGGAATTTAAATAGTAAGTTGTTCATTTCATGTTTGTAATTTTAAAATACAAAGTTTAAATATTCACATCGTCATTATTTATATCTTGTCTGTCAGGTACAAGTAGCTCATTTTAAATCTTCCATTTTATTCTTTTATTTAATAGTAAGTTGTTACACTTTGGCTGATTTGTAGCGTGTTTACAGCTGGCGCAACGGGTTGCAAATGCTTATCAAAAATTTTTCTCGTATAAGAGTCCAAACACCAATTACCTACACCCACCTCCTCTCTCTCTCTCTCTCTCTCTCTCTCTCTCTGTATTGGTGTGTGTGGTCATGGAGGCGAGTTGTGTGAAGGCTCTTAAATGTGTACAGAAGTGACGGAATGTGATGAACAGAGGCAAAGAAACAGAGGGAAAGGTTGTTAAAGGTAATGAATCTATAGACATGTGCCTGACTGCTATTGTTGAGTGTAAATACAGTCATGTACATGTCATGTCTCTCTCTCTCTCTCTCTCTCTCTCGCTCATGCTTTCTGTCTTTCTCTCACTGATGGACGATGTGATTTCTCCATACTTTGTCCCAGTAAACTCAGACTCAGAGACTTCTCTCTTAGACACTAATATTAAACAGAGAATATAATGCTAATTTAAATGGTGGAGACACTTCATTCAGTTTAAATCAGGGAGAAATAATCCTGGAGAGCAGTCAGGGCTTTTCTGCTTTGTGCACACACCGTTTATGAGTCTACATGTCAGAAAGGGAGGTTTGGATCATCTCTTACTGTGTAATGAAACTGTATTCATTTGTCTAAAAATAATGCAAGCTCTGCTTACTGCAATCTACTGTATGTGTTTGATTTACATCACTGTGTGTGTGTGTGTGTGTGTGTGAACCTACTTAATCCCTGGGACAAATTTGTCCTCAGGAATTAGCAAAAATTTTATTGGATGGCATGTGGGATATCCTTATTTGTAAAAAAAAAAGTTAAAAAGTTACGTTTTCTGTTGAGAATAGATTGTAGTTATGGGCGAGTCTTAGCTATAATTTGGAGACATAGTTGTAATTCCCCCAATTTCCCCCAACATAGGATTTTCCCCCAATTTCCTAAATTGGAAAAAAAAATGGAATTACATAATTTTTGTTAAATGTGTCTGTGTGTGAGTGGACCAGACAAGATTAAACAGTGCGTCCACTGTTACCAATAGCTGTTCGCTGTACCACAAATACTGTCACAGAGAGGGAATTGTTACTGGAAACTCAGGTCTGTGTGAGCGTCAGTCCAGTCAGAAAGGTGTTTGGATTCTGTCAGTAATAGCAACGGTATGTATTTCCACATGCTGATCACAAAACGAGCGAGAAGCAGCGCTCTCCATTATATATGTGCCGACGCACCTGCTAGCAATTACTACACCAGAGAAGAAACGTGTGGTGCAGAGCAGTGGCGGCCTCTCTCTCTCTCTCTCTCTCTCTCTCTCTCTCTCTCTTTTACCACAGCCCCAGGCTCCCTAATTAAAGCCCAGAAACCTGAAGAGCTGTCAGGATCAATCTGAACCTTATACATGGCAAACCAGAACCAGTTATTTGTTTGCACTGCAAACGCTCACCTGGTACCTTACACAGCATCCGATGCTGTTTATTAATGCGGGTATGCCGATCAAACCACGTTCTTTAATTAGACACACTCTCAAGCTCTTTTTGAGCTGAGGTATTAATTTATACGCTTTTGTAAAAGTTTTGGCGAAGATTGATTCAGGACATTAAAAATTAAGACTGGCGATTCTTTCAGAAATGAATCAAAACGACATACTTTTATTTGCATGCTAAACAACACTCCAGCTAGTGTTCTCGCAATATTCTTTTATTAAAATCGTTTGGCAAATCTCATTATTCAAGAGCCTGTTTTCAGCTGTTTGAAAAATGCAAAACGCTTGGCTCTTTTGCCAAGGGTACAGCTCAAACCAGTGTCGGTTTTTCAAGGTTGAGCAAGCAGACGAGAGAACTGAAGATTAAGAATTACAAATGAATGATTTTTAAATAATGCTTTCGGTAAGGTGGTAGTTTCTGACTGGCAATACAGGATCACGAATCGGTAGCAAATGAGTTTTTGTGGGATTTGGGGTTTAAGGTTGTTGGCTGAGGGAGAGAAGTGCCCTTGCATTCATTACATACACAGATCCCGGATCAGTTGTTTAAGGTGGTTTAGCAAGTGTGACTTCAGAAAGTCAGATGTGGTAGCAGATCGAGGATCAGTTTCTGCAGATGAAAAACATCCATGAAAATTTGTTCATGATGGTGATTAATTTATAAAATACAGGATGTTGTTTCAGGACCAACATGCTTGTTCAGGAGCATATAGACATTGTGCCCTGCCAGATAAAATGTATTACGAACTTTGTAAGGTTAAATACAACAAAACAATTCCCATAAAAAAACAAACAAACACCCAAACAAACATGCTCAAACAATGCAAGTTGCTTTAGTTACACAGGAAACAAATGCAGTATCACAGGAAAAATGATTTTCTTCTAAGCATATGTCCTTAACTAAAATATTATTTTATTGTATATAAAGTTTGTGTGTCTGTTGGGAGAGGGATTACTTTGGAAACAGGGGCTAAACTCTGAAAAAAATATTCTAATGAATATTATAAATATTCTAATTCTATGATCTAATGAAGCAAATATTGTCTTTTAGGGGTAGAGGTACAGTAGTCTGTAGTACATATATTTTGCTTTAATAAAAGTAACAATATAAGTTTTATTTTGGGGTGGATATGTGAACAAACACAGTTGACAGAGAGATGGTTTGTTCTCTCTCTCTGTCTCTCTCTTCCCTGCATCGTGTCCTCACTTTATAACCTCGGCCTCCTGCTCCAACACCATTTGACCTAAAGTGACTGAACGTTCATTCTTAAAATGTTTGTTTTTTTCTCATTATATATCTCGCCCCATCTTCACAAATTTCCCACTGTTGACACAGCAGCATGTTACTGGCACTGCTGCACATGCAGCTGACCGGCTAACAGTGCGGTGCCGCCACCAGGGGCCATTAATAATGCCGGGGCCCGTCTGTTTCGTTTCAGGAGCTGGAGGATGGAGAGAGGAGAGAAGAAATCAAGACTTGAAAGGGTTTGCACTGACAGTATCATGACGTCCGTGTGTGTGTGTGTGTGTGTGAGTATTGGGTGGTAATGAGGGGCACATATGGGACAGGGAGCTGGCCCTCGTTAACCAGTCTGAAAAAGGAAACATCCTGTCATGGGCACCAGGCACTGGGAGGACCAGACGGGGTACACACACACACACACAAAAAACACACACACACACTCAGAGACTCACTTGATGTTTCACTTGATGTTTGCAATAATATTCCTTCAGAATAAAATTGAAAAAAGATGATTGTCATGTTTAAAAGACTTTGCTTACATGTTTATGTTCATATGAAGCGGGTCATCGTATGCATCCTTGCGGTGCTACCTGTTTGGGCTTGTTTTGGCCGGTGGGGCCCAGCTGGCACGGTGCCCCTCGCTGTGGCACCCAGAGCAGAGGACGAGAGTGCAGGCCGGTCTTTTTCACAGAAAGACCTCACCAGCTGTCAGGACAGGCCAGACAACAGCGCCTGTCATTCAAACCCTCTGGGATTTCTGCAGTCAACGAGAGTTACAGAATCTGTCCTGCGCTCTCCCTCTTTCTCTTTTGTTTGTGGACAGTAAAATGGATTATGTTGCCAGGTTGAAACTCCTCCAGGGACCTCTGTGCGGATGGAGTTGGGAGCCCGGCTCTGTTGCAAAGACGCTATTGCTGTCACTTTCTTTCTCTTTCTCTCTGTACCTTTTTCACCCTTCCTGAGAGTGTGCTAAAACACTGCTCAGAGAGTAAAGGGTGAAGTAGAGTATGGGGAACTGACAGTGAGTCTGTCAGATTCTCTCACTCGCTCGCTCAGTCTCTCTCTCTCTCTCCTATGGCTGTCACTGTCCTTTTGAAAGCAGCTGATGTCACTTCTCTGTAGCACGGCTGCCTGAGTCTTGACTCCAGACTGTGTCTACTGCTGTTGTGTCTCCCAGGCTGGTAGTTACGACTGGAGTTAATACTGTAGCAAACCCATCAGTTGGAGCATTTCCCCCAATCGGCAGTTTCCCTCTGGTTCATTGTTTAATTAATTGTAGAACACTTACACCTGAAATAAAAAGAGTCTTGAGAGTCTAAGAAAACCACTCTATGTTAATCTTGCCCATAGGGGTCAGTAGTACCTCACAGAATTGTAAAACATATATTAATATGATTGGAGAGTTTATGGACATGGAAGACACACGGGCTTACACGTGTACATCACACTGAAAATGTTTAGTTAACTGTAAATGCAGAGAATCCTAATTTGAGGCCCAAAATGGCTGCGGTACATGGCGAACGGGGCTGCTTAGTGGCATTCTGTGAATATGACTCACCCTCTCTGGAAAATCACCTACCCTTGCACCCCCCTCCAGTGTCCCTCATGCTCGGCCCCGGCAGGGGACACAGGCCTCCAGCCAAATCACTGCCACATGCAAATGAGCCCTGTCCATTCAGGCTGAAACGCAAAGACAGAAGAGCGTATGGCCGAGCAGCGGGACCACCCCTCCCCCGCCAATGTCACCCGCTCGCTGTACGCTCACAAGCGCATACACACATAAACACACATACAAACCAGTTCTTTAAGTACAGTGCTACTACCCTGGCTCACTAACAGACACACACACACCATAGACTCACATATATGTTTACTTCATGGATACCCATGCAAATCCCCCATCTACACCATATGCTACTCAATAATCTACAATAGACTTCATGATCATTTAGGGGTAATTCTACAAATAGTGGGAAAACCAGAACACACAAATGAACAAAATTATTTCTAATTAGATCATTTAAAAAGATTGATGCAAATATTTATTTTCACTAATCTAATGTCTTTGAACAACTCACATCAGGAGAAAACTTAATTTCAAAGAAAAGATTCATTTTGATTAAACAGCTACCAATAAACCTTTTTATTTCTGAGAAAAGCCGTTTTTCTCACTTTGTGGAGTCTGTGGGAAAGTATTGGCTGTATTGCTTTGTTCTCATTCTGAGAGGTGAATTAAATGTCCCTCCCGCAGACAGGAATAAAAACGAAAAGCTATTCCTGCCTGAGAAGGTATCACTCCAAACACACAACATTCAATTATCTCTGTTTAAATGTTTGAAAAGCAGCTATCCTCATTATTACTATGATGCCATGGTAAACAAACACAATTATAGAGCTGTCACTCTGTCGCAAAAGAATTCCAACGTTAATATTTGATTTCAGATTTAACAGTATTGATATGTTATCACGCTGATGAAATTATTAAGTCACATTCTTATTTAATTTTTTGTTTTTAATTAAGCTGTCATCATAAACAGGTTATAAATTATGTTAGAAAAATGTTGTTAATGATCACTTTTAGTTAACAGTGCGGTCCAGGGCATTATTATTATTGTTGTTATTAAATATACCAAAACATTATTACTATTATTAATAATCACTGACTAATATTCAACTATTTATAGTAACAATTAAGAGAACGACTGAAGTTCACTTTTTACTTGATCTTGATTATTTCCAATCTGTATTAATTACGTAGCTATAAATAAGCATCTATAAAGATAAATTAACCAGGATGGGCAAAATAAACAAATAAATAAACTGCACAAGTTTTTGTCACAAAGTTTTTACAGAATATTTTTTTACAAACAAAATATAGAAAGCATTTTTCTTTATACAGGGAAATGTTTTAAAATGTATTCTGTAATACATACTGTAATTTTAAATTCTACACTTTTGTATCTGTTTTACAAAGCAAAAAAGAAATTTAAATATATAAGCAACAAGATTCTTGATAAAATAAATAATCTTTCTCATAGCAGTTATTTGAGGGGGCTGTCAATTTTATTAGTTATGCAAGTTATGCAAATGTATATTGTAGAATTCTTGTTATTTTATTCAAAGCAAAGCATCCAAACAACACAAAAAATAATGAAAAAAGCAAAAACAGAAACTCATGGATTGTTGAAATGGTGCTGATGTGGAGCCCCCAGAGGAATGCGATGGTAGATCGCATCATGCAGTTATAACGTGACATATCTATTAAACTTGTTGTCATCTTGTTTCTTTTCCCTAGCTCTGCTTTCTACTGTTATGCTATAGAAACATGTCAGAACATGATATATGAATATGGTGTAAACACAGACCTCACAGAAAATAAATTTCCCTGAGGTCAAGGTCCATCTGCTGTGTCTATGTTGGTTACACACTTGACCTTTAAACTCTGACCTCATGACTCCAGAGGATCCAGACTCTCGCTCTAAATGTACTGGAGTGATGGAACTGATGTTTGAATAGATAGATGAGTACCATATAGAAAAAGAAACAAACAACCAGAATGACACATGGGGAGAGAGAGAACAACAACAATAAAAACATAGTGGGAAGGAGATGTAACGAGGGGAAAATATTGCTTCTGGACATATTTGTCTTAAACCAATGAAAAAACACTGTCTCACCTTTGCAGTGCATAGGTCATACTCTGCCCGGGGCTGACTTAACATCTGGGAAACACTTACACAGAGAGGAAGAGAGAAAGAAACAGGGAGGAAAAGAGATACATCTTCAACAGTTCCGCGCTAAAGGGCTCAGGAGACTTTCTTTATGAGCCACCGAGAGCCGGCGGGGTCGGGCCGTTTGCGCGTCTTCCATCTTTCTCTCTAACAGGCTGTGATAGGTGAGCTGGAGAGCATGCGTCCATTGTCACGGCCGTTGCTCCTCTGCTCTTTAAAAAGCTCAGTGAATAGCTCGAATTCAGACATACCTCCACTCTCCTGCCTTCATTAGCACATCTGTATGGCCGATCGGGGGATGAGACAGGCCCTGGGCTTGAAAGGAAGGTGCCGCTGACAAAGGTTATAGAAAAGAGGGAGCCATTTGAGTGCCAATGAATAGACAAGAGATGGAAAGAAAGAAAGAGAGAAAGAAAAGGGGGGAGAAAAAAGAGAGCGAGGGTAAAAAGGGGAGCGAAGGGTCCGATTAATTATTGCAAGGCTGCTAGGTGCCGATTTGGCTTCTCACTCCAGTGGCTCGGTGCGGGGCTCTTGCCTCCGGCCGTGTCGACGGGCCTCATTAGCCGGCCTCTCGGGACCTGACAGAAATTGTTAGCTGGATGTGATGGCCGACTCTGCCAGCACCAGACGTCCCCCTCCACGTCCCCCTCCCTCCGCGCCCCTCGTCCGGACAGGAGAGAGGATTCCCTCAACCAGCGAAAAAGAGGCCTAACAAGGCCGCCTGTACAACACCTGTAATCAAACCGCTCAAAAAACGCCCAGGGAGACCGGCAGGGTGGGCGTCTGATTGGAGGGCAGAGCAGCTGAAAGCTAAGGCCGATCCATAATTGATGTGTGTGCACAATTACGGGCCTCCAGACATGGGCAAAGTGTTGCACAAGAGCGCTTCAAGGATTGTTGAATTTTATCTGCCGTTGCATAAAATCAAGGTTTTTTGCGATCAGGAGATGTGTTGTAAAAGACGTCTGGCTGATCTCCATGAATGAGCGACTCGCTCCGATAGATATGCAGGAAGCTGCCTCTGCTCTCCATCTTTGATTTATTTTTTTATCTCATTCGCTTACAATTCATTAGCCTGCGTATGTTTGCGGCACTAATTTGGTCCCAGGTTTTTATCTGGGGTGTTCATTTGATTTTCTCGCTTGCTGCTTTTGGCAGAGTTTATTTGCCTGGCTGTCCCAAGAGGGGACCATCATCTAGGAAATCGGAGGGCATTCATGCTTTCCAACAAACAGAGGAGACAAACTTCCCCTCTAAAGCTGCTAACAACCTTTGGTAGGTGTTTGCTAGAAAGACATACAGTAACAGAGAAGGTTTTTACACACTATAGCTCCACAGTGACTTTACGTCCACTGTAAACATGTCAGACACACGCAAATGCATCAGCACCCTGAAATGACAGCACTGTGTAGTGTGTCACCTGCACAACATGTCCATAAATGATAAATGTGATAAATCACAGTTTACATCATTCCACATATCAGTATTGAGAGCAGCATGAGACAGTGTACAGTAAATCCAGCAGGAAAGAGACAGAGAAGCTCAGAAATGGTGAACGTGGGTAAAAGAAGCACACAGAGCTCTGGGGGATAATGACGGCTTTGAGGAACACCGAAACTCACTGACATTTACAAATAACAGAGCTGAGACCCTTTGTCCCACAGCTATGAGCTGTGAGTTTGTGATGAGAAAACGACATGATATATCGGCTGAGGACTTAGGAGATTTTGTTTAGTCATAAAAAAATATTGTGAAATACATTATTTGCGCTTATACTCGGGATGTGGCTTATCTATAGGCTGCCTTTGGCATCATACATAAGACTTTATTAATACAACAGAACTTTTCAAGGTTCCAAATTTGATGAAAACTGATTTGGTGTAAATTCCAGGAAGAGAAGCTTATCCTTATTAGGAATATTATATATGGAATATATGGAATATACAGTAATATAAGTAAATTCAGTAAAATACCAAAGAGCAAAATAACTACAAGTAAACATTTACTTGATTCTGTCAGTGGTTTATAAGTTGATTAAATATCTTTTTAAAATTAAAGGATCTTTAAAAACTCTTTCTGAGACAAATTAAAACAAGCAAACAAACAAATAAAATAATAAATCCATGCGGCTAATGAGATATTCTGTGATTATTAAATATATTCTTTTTCAAAGGAATGCTTTAAGATATATTAAAGAGAGAGAGAGAAAAAAAGCTATTTTAAAAGCGCATATAATATTGACAAAACATTCTCTTTAAAATGCGATCACATTTTTTTTGTGTGTGTGGGCTTACCCTCGAACCTTCAACCTGCTGCAATAGTTCTCTATTGAAAAAATAATCGTGCTATCCAATTATGAGAAGTTTTACTAGAAACCAATTAGAAACAAATCATCAGCGTATTACAAATTATCTGACCTCTGCATATCGGCCGACGATAAACTATAATTTGCCTGTATTTAGAAATGCAAATCCTTTCCTTCAATTTTTGTTTTAACCTTAGCATATTATAATTACATGCTACACCAGCATGTTGTAACCTTAATGGCAAAGTAAAGCAACATACAGTTGTATAATTGAGCAGAGTATTTAGAAAGAAAGGATATTAATTAATGTTACATGAGTTTATTCAGAGGGCCCGACCCAGAATAATTTACAGACGAAATAAAATTTTCTCCTATTATCATAGCTACAAAAGAGTAATAGAATTCACATTGCCCTAAATAAAATGGGTTTATGGGTTAGAGTTCTGCGGTTTGAAACAGACATACCTAGTGTCTTATAGATGCAATAACTGCACAGTATATAACCTACAATTTATATTTTTTTAAGAAATATTTTGATTGAATTTTCTAGACCTGTTTTGGAAATAAAAATGGGGGGAGCACAGAGATAGACAGAGAGAGAAAGAGAGATAGAGAGAGTGCGACAGGCAGATACAGATGGAGAGGGTGAGTGCGAGAGGTGTACATAAGTAGCCCACGTGCAGCTTCCTGCAGCTGTAGTGTTGTATCTAGAGTCTTCACCCCTGGGTGTCAACAGGTGAGAGTGGGTGATAACAGTGTTTGATGTTGCCAGCCAGAATTTATACCTCCCAACTTTATTTCTTCTCCTAGACCTCTCTTCAGACTTCAAAGGCCCCCCCACTCGCATCTCGCTTTAATCCAGCAGCACACAGGCCCTTCAGTTCAAAGCCCCTTCGCATGCTCAGAAGCCCCCTTCCTCAAAAAACTGCAACCCAAACTTTTCCCTTCCTCCCTTTCCACAGTCGCAATTACATCCCCTCTCATGCGTTGACCAACCTCTGTTATTAATTAATCCTACAAAGCAGGCTCATTTCCTGCCTCTCTCCGATTGACAAGAGATGCAGGAACAGAGGAGGCTCCTTTCAAAGGCCGTTCGGCTCAACCAGGAAAAGAGGGTGGAAAAAAGAGTTGCGTAGAGGAGAAGAAAGACCTGCTCTCCCAAAGTGAGGAGGGCGGAGGGCGCATTTGATACCACGCTACTTGGAAGTGATTGAATGCTTTGTTGCCAAGAGCTCTTTACTAATCTTCTACCTGCCAAAAAAATCTTAAGCTCTAGAAACAGAAGCTAAAGAGAGTGTGAGAGGAACCGAGAGGAACTGAGAGCTGCTGTCCTGGGTGGCCATCGGTGGATGTATTTCTCCAGCGCGGTCCTCTCGTTTCATACAAACCTCTTTGCTCTGAGAAAAAAGAGCTTTTTCTCAATGAGACTGTCAGTTGGAAAGGCGCAGATAGGGAAGGGGAGGGGGAATGATGAAGAGATGCAAGGAGGAGAATTGAAGCAAAGAGATTAAAGATTTTCATTCAGACGGTGTGATTGTGACTGGAGGACGGTTAGCAGATAGTTAATTCACAAGTACTTTATTTGTGTGGTTAGTTCATTGATAGGGACACTGATCTGTGGGAGAATTCCTGAAGGGAGAGACGCTGTCCTTCTTCGGAATGAACATCAGATATTTTAGCCAACTGGATGCATTTCTCAAAAGGTGGACAGCAGTATTCTGGGAATAGCTGTTATGAGAATTGTTAAAAGAAAATGATTTCACTCATAATAAAAATTCTTCACTCAGCCCTCTAGAGTTATCATAAATTACCCTCATTTTCTTAGAAACCTATAGTTTTGTTTTCAGATTTTATTTAATTAACAGCCGGTTAGATTTAGTACAATGGCAGTGCATTATAACTCATTTTAATGCATAATAAAGCGCAGTACTGAATATGTTGTACTCAGTATATATGATATTTTGGGGAAAAACAACATGAAGCAACTTTAAAGTAAAACCATGCTGGTTGTCGTGACACCTCATGACATTGCTTACATCTGGAAACATGGCATCATTAACAACTTCTTGATATCAAAGACTAAAGAGAAAAGCATTTTCTGCTGCTAATACTTCACACACAAATATTTAAAATTCAAATAATGAAGTGTTTTTGAATAGAAAGAGTCTAGATAATCATAAAAGTGATACTTTAATTAACTACTAAATTTTTGGGAATAAACCTTGCTGAAACAAAACAGAAAAACGGATATGATGGTATAATGCCTAAAACACACTACATGAAATAATTTTGTAATGGTTTTAATGGTATATAATGATCTCGGAGCGTTTTGCTGGTAACGTGTTGGGTTCTGTTGGTGGGATGTTATCTGGTGGGTGGGGACCAATAAAACAACATTAAATCCTAGTGGAATAATGCCCAAACACACACTTCAAAATAATTTTTAAAAGGTTTTAGTGGTAAATTGTTTGTTTTGGTTTGCTTTCCACCATTTTGTAGTAAAAACCGTTAGCATTTCTGTAATGGGTTTTTATTGCTTTTTCAGCAGGAAAGTTTCATTATATAGAATTTATAGAGAGTGCTCATACACCTCTATCCACTGATGTTATTCCAGATAGCTTAAATAAGCGGCAACAAATTACCTCAGAGTTAGACTTCCGAAGAGCATTGACCTTAGTGTGATATTTTGCGTGAAAGGTCAAGGCTAAAGGTGGCGGATTCTGATCGCGCTGCCCGGTAGTTCACTGCTAATAAACAGTCACAAAACACTGACAGGTGTGAAGGCCTCTGCCCTAAGCACCCCAAAATTCTATACACAGGAAAAGAAAGCTAAATATTCAGCTATAGGGACACACACAGGGGCATTCACAGGCCCTGAGCGCTGACCCCAAAAGAGCAAACCCTCAGCGCCGTTAACCCCCAAAAGTGGCCAGATGTCTGCCAGGACCGAGAGCACGTTTGCCTGACCGCTCTTCTGATAGCTAGCGCTGTTAGCCATGCTGCACATGGCAGCCCGTGTTTTTCTATCATTCATCAAGCTGGTGTCACCCGTCAGGTTGGAGCGTTCATTTTCTCCCTGCGCGCCGGGTCAAGTTAAATGAAGGGTGAAAGTCTAAAGCAAACAAGATTAATGGCAACACCTGATTAAGAGTGATTTCCTTTTCCTGTCCACTGTGTGGTCAAAAGCTGCAGTTAGTGTGGTTTCATTATCCCGTTTCGTATAAACTCACACAACTCGCTGTTTTTCCAGCCAATAAAATAAGATCCTTTAACGGCGGCCGCAAAAAACTTGGATTCCTCACAGTGAAATGCTCTGCCGAACATCTATTTATTTGAACAGTGTAGATTGCTTTGCAGGAGAAATGAATGCTGGCACTCTGCATACAGAGAGCTTCCTTCTGGGTAATATGGTCCCATGGGAGGGTCTTATGAACCATTAACAAACTTCCCACTTCAGATGGGCAGCCATGATGGCAAGACAAACAAACAATTTAAAAAGTTAATATTCCTCTCCTGTTTGGACGGCCTGATTACTTGCATGCTAATTCTGCCAGTGCATGTAATTTATCAAACTGCCGCCTCTGCTGAGGATCAGGAACCGGCCTCTCATTTTGGCAGGTTTCCCCCTCTGTTAAAATCACACCATCAGATTACATTAATTATTTGGTCTCATTAATTAGCAGAAGTTCTGCACACACTGAAAGATTCATACGCACGTTACTGAATTATCGTCTCATTAAAGTTCATACTGCAGATATTTCTATTTAAGGTATGGAAACAAAAATCAGGAATGTAAGAATAATACAGTTTATTTATTCCACTTAACGGCATTTAAGACTTGACAGCAACATAGCAGTTACGATGTTGAAGTATTTCCACATCAGCAAGGTTTATTTGAATCTGATACTTTTTCTTTCTCTCTCTCTCTCTCTTTCTCTTTCTCTTTCTCTTACTCAATAATGCACATAGACATGTAATGTGGAAAAACATTGTTTTCTTTTGCTTTCAAATAAACTATTTAAATAATAACTAACCCAACCCTACCCTAAATGTACATACACCAAAATGAGGACAAAAAAAACTAAAATACAGTGTTTGCTTCATTTATAAATAATATCTCCAATTAATAATGACCAAAATGTCCTCAAATAGCCTTTTGACTGCAGTCTTGTCCTAAAACTAGCGCTAAGTAAACACACACAGACTCTCCAGCACCTTCTCCAGTATTCATTCTTGTTGCATCTGAGCAGGCACTCTTCTGTTATCTAATTAACCCAGATTTGATTGCAGGAATAATTCATTTTGTTGCAGCGTTGCAGAACTTCAAAGCTATGGACAGATGCTGAGCCTGCAGAAATCAAGCTGAGGGAGGAAGACATTGAGGAAGATGAGTAGTGATGAGAGAGTGACGAGAAACTTGAGCGTTTGAGCACTTTAAAAAGATGTAAGGACTATAAATGCACGCTAACACACTAACAGGACATTGGTAATATATTCTAACTCATGAACACATTAACTCCAAACATAG
The DNA here is from genome assembly GCA_036877625.1 of Ambastaia sidthimunki. Lineage (NCBI taxonomy): Eukaryota > Metazoa > Chordata > Actinopteri > Cypriniformes > Botiidae > Ambastaia > Ambastaia sidthimunki. The sequence continues at coordinate 25,441 of JAZGTK010001458.1, read as the reverse complement.
TATTTTTGCGACTTGAAACAACTTACCCTACAAATGAAGGTGAAATGTTTTACATGAGGTAATGTAGTTCTTTAATGAGGGTTTCAACGTGGGACACTTAGAGAATAAATTTGACATCACTTCCTGTCTTGGCACACCTTGTCGACTGGATTCATTAATGACAGATTAAATGGCAAGTGTTGTCACATGTTCATAAAGCTTTAGGTATTTTTAGTCATTGATTAAAGTATTTACAGCAAAAAAAGTGTCAAAAAAATATAATGAAATCAAAACACATACACATCTTTTTCAATAAACAAACATGATACCAGTAGCTGATATATTGTACCTGATTGTTAGTGATGTATTGCAAGTCTGTATTGTGTATTGCAAGTGTGTATTGCATAAGATGGGGCCTTCATGCATGAACTTTTATGTGTTCTGTATGCCAGTGCCGGTTATTTGTGTGTGTGTCTCTATGAACCTCCGGCATTGCCAACTTGGCATTGATGTCTAACAACATCCTTGTCCTGAGTGGACCATTGCACACAGAGCGTGGCATTGTTGGTTCTTTCTGTATGCCAGCTGGCAATACGCTGGCAATGCCATGACACATAGCACAATACCTCCTCCAGAGCAGGAGCTGACTAGAGTACCAGGGGCCCCTGTGGCACAGAAGAGGCCCGGTGCAGTGAAACGGCAGGTGCTACAGGAATGAGGATTTTCTTAAAATCTGCATTGTTCAGAAGTGTCCACATTTCCTCTTTCTCTAAACCTCTCAATTTTCTGTCTCAAACACCACTTCTTCCTTTCTCTGAAAACTGTCTAATGTTGTTCTTCCCACATCAGGTTTGTGTGTGTGTGTGTGTGTGTCTGCCAGGAAGTGGCAAAAATACTTCTCTTGTTAGATCTTATGCATTGAATGGAAGTGACAGTTTTGCATTTGTAAAGCTAAAAAGAGAAAACTGTAGAGCAAAACTGCAGAGAAACAGGCACAGCTGGCAGGAGCATTTTGACAGCGAGACCGTGAGTATTATCGGCTGCAGGGAGTCAAATGTCTGTAAAAGTTGGTAGTAAATAACTAAACGAATAATTTTTTTTTACTGTTGGACACATAACATCTGCACAGTTTTCACTGTGTTTCCCTGTTTTAGGACACTAACACTTCTTGCACAAACTCTTGACAGCTTGTCTGCAGATCTCATTAGAGCAAGAGTTGTGTGTGCACGTATCTATACGCATATAAGCGGGTGGGTACGACTGAGTACATTGAGGAATTTTGATGTATGTGTATGCGTGTGTGTGGGTGTGTGTGGGTGTGCGAGTAAGGCCTGGTGACAGTTTAAAGATTGTTTTGATGTTATGATTCTGCTCTCCCCTTTCACCATGTGGCTTCGCTCTAAGACCCTGCTGACATCACAAAAATCATGCCCTCCCGATCCCGGCCCTCTTTTAATCATTCCTTACAAACCTGCCAGCATATGCCCTCTGTTCCTGCGGTGTCTCTCCCTCTCTTTCTCTCCCTCTCTCTACTTCTGTCCCTCCCTTCAGGCATCTCCTCTCTGCTCCTGTCAGTTCAGCACTTTAGGGGAACTCTGAAGCTTTGAAATGCATATTCAGGGCTGCTGAACGCTGGCATGTGTACTCTGCTGAGTAATTGTGGAGGCCAAATGTTTAATTACATGTGACAGGCACAGCGGGGGGGCACGAAGTAGCGGCCTACAAAACAACACCCAGTTCTCCTTAGACCTCCACTTATGCTATCACCCCAAACATGGGAAAAGGAGAGAGAGAAATCTCGTTTACTGGGACTATTTGCCGAAAGCTTTCACCCTTATCAGATGTTACAGTGCAGTTACTTTAAAAACAGGACACTATTGATTCAGTAGTTTGGCAAAAGTTATATCACAGTAAATACATCTGTCAATAAATGTGATACTGTCAATAGATGTGTGAAGACATGTGGGCTTGTGTGTGTTCTGTCTAGGGTGATGCAGGAAATCGGCTAGTTGGTTTAGATTTTATATGCCCTGAAAATTGACCCCCTTTAAGCCAAATTACGAACAAGTGCTACCACGCGACAATTGTGCCCAGAGGCAGTTGTGGTCTACTGGTTAGTAAGCTGGGCTTGTAATCAGTAGGTTGCTGGTTCGATTCCAGCACCGGCAGGTAGCAACTGAAGTGCCCTTGAGCAAGGCACCTAACCCCTGATTGGTCCCTGGGTGCTGCAGTGATAGCTGCCCACTGCTCCAGGTGTGTGTGTGTGTTCACGACTTGCAGTGTGTGTTTACTCCTCACTGGTGATGGGTTAAATGCAGAGGTCACATTTTGGTTATGGGCACCCATAACTGACAAAAACATGTCACTTTTACTTTTCACTTTCAGATATCCCGTGAGATTGGTATGCTTGTGTTTAGGGGTCCTCTGAGGGGTCCACATGACCCTGACATAAACTAGAGGAAAACATCATATTTGAAACAGGAAGTGAAGTGCAGAAAGGAAGTAGGGAGCACCTGTGTAGGTCATCCCATCAAGCTACGCTAATTTCAAACTTACCCTTTGATTTTTTTTATTCCCAGGTTATGTTCCGAAGTGAACGCGGCATGCTTAACACTATTTCTGATTAACTGAGCTCAGCCTTAAATCTTTATCTGATTAACCTGCTTCATAAAATCATACCACCAACACTTATGTTTCAACAGTCGTGGCAAATTATCCTGTTAGCAGCACAACAGGGATGAAGAGTGAGTTTTAAGTGCTGAAACTCTAAGCCTGTAATGATCCCAGTGGTCAGCTCTGTATGAGACCATCCAGCCATTCATAAAGCTATACATTGTAAAACTACACAAGAGCCTTTTATCCCATAATAGTTGTTAATGACAGGCCAAATGTGCTTAAAAATGTAATATAACAGCTCGGCTTTTGAAAGGACAGGTTGTGTACTCTTGCRGGATTCAGGAGAGCTTAGAGTCGGTTTTGTGAAGATTGGTTGGTTTTGTTAAAGGACTGGACACAATTTCAACACAGCTGTTAGCAGTGAGTCCACATCTGGCTCGTCCGTGTAAATGCAGGCATGTCTGGCCGGTTAAAAACATGAAAATTCAATCTAACCTGTTAAATTTGTCTTACACACGGGGGGTCCGAGAGAAGTCTCGAAGCATTAGTGTGTGAGCGTCAGCTTGTGTGTGAGAACAAGCAGGAACATGCTGGAAACCATCATGTTTGTGGTGAGTTAACAAGCCTCTGCTGTTCTTCTGCTCTACACACAGCAAAATCAAAAGATACAGAATCATGCAGGATAAAATGCACAAGTGATTCTTAAAATATGGCGACAAACATTCTTGTCATATACATATAAATATTCAAGAAACCCTATATAAATGCATACACGTTTTTTAACAATGTAAAATGATTTGATCCTAAATTGTTGCACATATTGTACCACTTCTAACATTTATTGTTATGTTTTACTGATTTGGTTTCCCATTACACATTTTAACAAATGTGTGAAAACTTTCTCCTAGGCAAGAGTTCAGAGGAAGAAATGTCTGTTTACAATGTTCCTTTTTATGTGGAATAACATATTAAATTACCATCATATCAACCCAGAGACTAATGTGCAGTACATATATTATAACAATGTGTTATCTTATTATAAAATGGGCTAAAATTACCTTATTGGTAAATTATTTTAATGGATTAAAATAAATTATTATGATTATATAATAAATTATATTAAATATTATGTTTTCTATGCCTTTCTATTTAAATGCTTCAGACAATATCTCAAAAGATGCAGAAAGGAACTATGCAAAATATGTCTAAGCAAAATAATTTGATAATTGGTTTAGAGTTACTTTAGTTTTATTTGGATAAAATATTAGAAGACAAAGCAAAATTAGAGTGTAATTTAAACCATATGTAATATTTTAAAGTATATTTTAATATCTAAAACAAATGTAATTCAAAACAATTCAAAACAAAAGTTATACTTTTTTCATTTGATTAATTTTTGAAAGATTTGTAAAAAAATGATTTATTGGTAAAATGTGTGATGAATTAAGATAATAACAATAATCATTAGCTTTTTTGGGCAAAAAAAACCCCCTAAACGTTTTGTAAATCACAAAGACACCATATTTTAAAAATGACCCAGCTGTTCCCCATCACGTCATTCCTTGTTATTAAAACTTAATATATTGTTTTAATTAACAGTCAGTGTGTGAAGGTGATCATTATACTATATGTTTAGGTATATAACTGTGTTTATACGCATTACAACACTTAAGGACATCTGTGTTAAAGGTTCTCTTCCAGTTTGATATCTGTTTAGATGGACCATATGTCTTCTGTGACACTGAAATGACAGCATATGACCGTTCCTTTGGAGGACATTAGTCCAGAGTGAACAAACAGACAAACAAAACAAACAACTCACTGTCTGTCAGCGTTATTTTCCACATGAATTGTTGAAGGTGTTGACCAGAGTGGTGGTCAGGTCAGTTGGCTTTCAAAGGTTTGGCTTCTCGCCAGCTTTACTCTGTTAATGAAACTTCAGTTCAATTGCGTTCAGTCGTTGCCATGACAAAGGACTAACATGAAGACAGCTTACATCACCATGATGTCCTCAAAGAAGTGATCGGCCAGTCTGACTCTTGTTAGGACTGCACCTCTCTCCTCCAAAGAACATTTTAAGCATAATAATTATCTCAGGATGTTCAAGGTTTCATCAAAAATACAGCTTCTTCTGATGTTGTAGAGAACATTTCACTATTTGGTATAAAAAACTCAAAATATTGTTTTTGATAAGCATTGCCTATTTTTAACATTTAACAATTCTTAACTACACTGCAAGAAATAGAAAGTTTTTAAATAATAAATTACTTTAGTAACTAGAGTAGTTATTGCATAGGTTCAAAAAGGTTATTGCAAAGGTTCATTGACGTTTGTGGTAGAGCCACTGAGCATGTTTAGAAACCTTCTTCTGCTTGTAGAGCTTAGCAGGGTTCCTGCTTCTTTCCTCTCCACAGAGTTCACATTCAGGCGGATACACAAGAGTTCCCTCAGCACAGTATGGGCCCAGGCTCCTGCTGAAAGCCTGGATGAAACCTACAAGACGCTGCACTTAGCGCATGCTGACTCCACTTCTCAGTGAGGTCAGGGGACGTGAACCCTCACTTGTGAACACAAGCCCCCTTTTTACAGTGGTCTACTTTTCTGTTCCTCTCCATTACACTTCTAGTACTACTTACAGCTAACCTTCTCTGCTTCCCATCTTCTCTCTCCTCTTTCCCTATCCACTCCTATCCATCTTCTCTACACATTGATTATTATTTTAAATCAATGTGTTTTTTAGGGTAATTTAACAGCCGTACTGGTTCTTGACATCACTATAACGTACTATTAAATAGTAAAGACAACAGACAAGACAATAGATATTCAACACATGTATTGAAAGTGTATTCTCACTGCACACAATTTTTGTTGGCCCCACAAAATTGCTAAATGTCCCACAATTCATCACAATTTGCTGTTTAAACCATGAGGTTTTTCCAGGGGCATATGCAACCAATAAAGTAAGGGTACCCATCACTGAAAACCATGTTTTTTTTACCCACCTCTACTATTTTTTCCTGCCTTTCCTTTTTTGCAGACTTTGCAGTCTAGTTAATCCTGACTTTAAAATGCCTTTGTTAAATGTCGGTTTACCTCTGTTTGAAGAATTTGTGCTCCCTAAGAGCATTTCATAATTCTTTACACGACAACATGATGGATCATTCTGATTTTAGATCATAACTTTGACAGGCAAAAAAGGGGAAATCTTACAAAGGTTGCTTGTGTTGAGCATTGCAAGACACTTGCTGATAGACAATAAATCTTCCTGATGCATATTTTACAGAGAATAAGCGTGTTTTGACTCTTGAAGGTTAACCAGTTTTGAGGCTGAATTTAATGTGGTAACAGTTTTGTGCTTAACAGTCCAAATATTCAGATTTTTACTATCAGCCTCCGATAAAGATTAAACCCAGCTTACAGGGAATGTTCTTAGAACGCTGGATAATGTTCTCTAAAAGTTCTCTCAGTTATCAAAAAACGTTTTTGCAGTAACGTTATATATCACACATATCAAAAATGCTATTCTTAAATAGTGGAACGTTTTTTAAACATTACAAAATAATATTTTTTCTATAAAAGGAATAATGTTAATACATCTAAAAAGTTGGATGTTTTGAGCACTGCCAAAACATTCAAAACAATGTTTAACGTTTTGTTACTTAATGGAAATGTTATGGAAACATTCTTACAACCTAAAATTGTTAGCAGGGAAAGCTATGTCTTCTTAATTTAGGTCATACAATAGTTTTGTGTGAGCAACAAAGTAAAATTTAAAAGAGTAAAAGTAAAAGAGTCTTTGAGTCTTTATTTTCTAATATTCACCTATATTTCCCTATATCTAGCATATTTTAGTATAAAGGTATTTCTGATTCATTCAAACATCATTCAAACAAGTGGAAACGTAAAGATTAAATAAAAAAGGTTAAACTGAATCTTCTTAAAAGTTTCAGCTTTGACCACTGGAGGGGGCAATTTCAGGACAAATTTTAGGAAACAAAACTTTCCACTTTCTGTTACATTTTATGTTTTTTGGTTGCAGGATCAGTCTGTTTATACATGCACATATATCTCAGTTGTTCATTTATTTTGTATATTTCAAAATGTTATAAGAATATATAAGTTTCACCGATTTCTGTTGCTATTTTTCAAAAATAAGAGCACTTTTTAAAGTTACAGTGTAACAAAATTCTCAAGATCTTGAAACTACAAAAACCCCCAAAACAATTCCAACTCCCTCAGGTTTATAAACAATCACAGTCAGCAGTGCTTTACAAAGAGACAGTCCGCTATTGCGCACACGCGCCACGACAGGCTTGACAAAGGCCTGACTCTCTGATACACACAAAATAATTCAAATGTCAGGATTTGAATGTCATCTTCAAAGAGGCCTTTCCATCAGTCCTGAAGTCATTATATGGGAGAGGAGAATAAAAAGAGAGGGACATTGTTTTATGTACGGCCGCTTGATGCCAGTCTAATTAATAAAGGGCTTTTCTTTTCCTTTTGAAAAGCAGGTGAAGGGAGTGCGAGATTAAAGGTGCTTATTGTTTCTTTTGCTGATTTTACAGGTTGGGTTTTAATTTGTGAGAGGCGGCGAGAAGCCTCAGTCCAGATGGTACGATAACCCTGCCGAAGACTTGCACAAAAACCAACCTGATAACAAAGATATGTAGATGAGAGAGAGAGAGAAAGAGAGACAGAGCTGGAACGTTGCCAATTGCTCCCAGCTCTCTGTAGCAGAGGAACAAATTGATGTGTCCAGCAAATGATGTTTCCGAGGCAGCAGGGGTTTGTTCTTCACTGCCAAATCCATCTCCCTTTCATACGATAGTCCAACTAATGAATAACCCTGCGCAATACTAAATAAACACTCTCTGATGAGTTTCTTTTTTGGAACCATGAGAGCTATATATTACGCTATATGTTAATTATAAGTATCAGTTTAAGTGTAAATAAAAAAACTGTAAAGAAATTTTATATAAACAATCATTTAGAACAAACACACCCCTCATCACCTGACAGTGTTAAAATTCAAATCTAAACAACACATACATTAGACAATAAACATATTGTCATTGAGGAAGTATATGAATACTGTATATTACAATAGATATTACACCCTTCGCTCTAAATTTACAATGCTCCCATCAAGGAGCTATTTTACAGTAAGGTAACAAATAATGTCCATAGGATTGTGAGTCTTAATGTTTTAGTTTATTATAATTAGTTTTTACATTTATTCATTTGGCAGATGCTTTAAAGCAACTTTCAAGGTATACATTTTTTTATCAGTACTTGTGTTCCCGGGGATCGAACCCACAACCTTTGCGCTGCTAACGCAATGCTCTACCAGCTGAGCTACAGGAACACTGTTTTTAACCTATTTGTATTATTAAAGATTTTTTATTTTAGCTGTTTAACTTTTTTTAATATGTGTCTTCTATGTAGCAACAATGATGTACCTTTACATATGTAATATATGCAGGTTTGTTGCATAAGTGTATGTGCTCTGTACTTTCTAGGGTACAGCCGGTTGGTACTACAAATGAGATGTTGAAGGCTACTCAACTGGTTGATGCCTCCGTCTGACTGACACATCCTACAAGCAGGTTCACTCTAAGGTAAACAATTTAGACCCAGTGAATGACAATGAGCCGATCAAAATGCAACTACGTCTGTATGTCTTAGAGTTTGTATTGCATTGATGCTCTCTGTTATGGCCAACACATACACACAATGCTGATATGTTGTCCTTCCATTTCTCTCTGCCATGCCGTGACTGCAGTGTGTCACTCTGAAGGACAGGTCCCCCAGGCAATCGATCTGCAGAGATTTAACCTAACCTCTCCTCCAACTGAGGAGAGGACAGGAGAGGAGATATTAGTGCTTAGGGAGTCCAACAGGGTTGTAGTTGTGTTACTCTCAGATCACAAGAAGAGGAGTGCTCAGTTCTTCTGTTTGATTGTGCACCGCTATTTTGACAATGCTAGGTGAGAAAAAAAGAGAGATAAGGAGAGAGCAAGAGAGAGAGATAGAGAGAGGTGACTTATAGCTCAAGGCTTGATAAGAGGAGTCATTATGCAGTGTGATTGATGCATCCTGTAGTGTTTATGTATGTGTGTGTGTGTGTGTGGTGTGTGTGTGTACATGTTTGTTTGTGTCACCTTAATTACACGTGTACACACACATTCAACATATTCATGTTCAGACATTCACATACCGCTACAGTTATTGATTAGAAGCAGTCCACTTATTCACCCACAGTGTGGGTATACGTATGTTCTACAGGTGTGACAAATCATGTTAAAACTTAAAAAAACTTTAAAATTAGATTTTTTTTAGTTTTTACCATGTGGGAGACTGGGATTACTCATTCTAGTTAGTATTTGTCAGCAACCCTGACAAATATTGTTCAACCTACCTTAGAGGTTTGACTATAAAAACAGCAGTTGAACATTTATACCTATTGCTCACCAAGAGATGCAGTTCAAACACTGGCACAGTCACGTTTTGTGATAATATGAATCGATAGAGGGACATGTATCATGTTATATGTTGTAAGCTGTCAAAATGGGATTTGCTATTTAATAACCTATTATTGGTTTTCAACAAATATTTTTTAAACAGGGCCACCAAGTTTCAAAACAGCTGTTGATCAGCATAGTTTTTTTTAAATTTTCCAACAATCATACAACCTTGCAACCAATATATACTGTAAGACATGTACTGTGTGAGCTGACAAACTGTGTTGTAAGAATATTGATTTCTAAAGCCAGATATTGTACTATCGTTCTCATGCTTTTGCCTCAGAAATGTCTTGGAATTGTCTTCATTTGAGTAATTTGATTAATTTGGCACAGTATGTAATATAATTTTAATTGATTAGATGTGTAATTTATTTTATAGAGAAAAAGATTGTTATGTTCGATGTTATAATATCATAGCAATGGTGTTCTTATGTATTTGTCAGTGTATAGTGTATGTAGATTGTATTGTGATGCTACAGATGGCTAAATTCCATGCAGCAAGTCATGGCATTGTCACAACTGCGGATCAATTCTTCTTGATTTGTTCAGGTTTTGAAACAACCGAGCCAAGGAGGAAGAGTGGTGAAAGGTTGGGGGTCAATTACTTGCTAATGGCCAATCAGCTTCTAATATCTAAATCTTCATCGTATGTAATTGAAACAAAATGCTTTTGCTTGTTCTTTAGAAGAGACTTCTGGACATTTCATCTAGAGAACAAGGCTGAGAAAGAAAAAGAAACACTTATTTAAAATAAAAAATTCCTCTGTGATGAAATCCTCAAGAGATCATTACGATCTGTCTCGTCTTTCATATCAGCATGTGATTGGTGGAGTGGCAGTCTGTGAAATGCATGGCTCAGCCTCGGCCCTGTCGCTGGTGTTTCGATGATTAATTTTCTCGCAAGGGGTGCTCCATTTGAAAGGTGCTTTATTTGCATTAGCATTTATAATTACTTAATGACAAATCAGATATGGTTCATTGAAAGCAAGTGCAGAAACAAGCTGTCTGCAGCCACTGTTTCAATTAGACCACCACTAAAAACATGCCCCCCATGACCGTACAGTACAAGCTGTGTTTTTTATATAACTGTGAAATTAGCATATTACCTCATGCTTTAGCAATACAGCAGACACTCTTTAGTGCAAATACGAAATTTTTGTTTTACTTTAAACAGGTTTGAAAAGTTAATAAATAAAAAAAGGTTATAGAACCGTTTATCTAGTTGTACTAATCGATTTCATTGTAAAGGAAAAAACACGCTAACAAACAAGCGGCAGCACCACGGGGAGGGACCCAGAGTTTGAGAAAATCTTTCTCAACAAGGTTATAAAGTTTTCAGGCCTTTCATTTGGAAAACTGCTTCTCTGGCAACATCTCCTTTAATCAAGCCTGAATACAATAACTCCAGCAGGAAGCCAGAATAAATTCTTCATTATTAAGCATCCGTTGATCCCCTGGAGGCACGTCCAGCACAGAGGGTGTTTTGGAATAAATATTTGGCAGTTGGGGGTGGGTTAGACCTGACGGAGCATGGCTAGACTAGGCTAGAATACATTGAGCTAGGCTGGACTTTGGAGGACTTGCCTAAGCTAGACTGTATCCCATTGAAATGAGAAAGCAAACACATAAAGCGGTATAACAATCCCATAGTATTTCATTTCTTCATGACTCAGGTGTTGCAGACACAACATGAGCTTTACGATGTCTGTCCTATCAGAAGCCAGTGTTAACGCATTATGAAGGTAAAATAAATAGGCACAGAAATTCCAATAACAAAGCCATAAAAGGTCATACAAAGATTTTATACTGTATTGCTCTGTTTAGGTTGCCAAGTTAGATGTCCATGCTACTGAAAAAAACATGAGAGTAAAAAAGTGAGACTGAGAGTTAAATCTAAAGGAGAAATGAGAACAGAGTTGGTTGGCTTCCTCTGAAAAGCCTTTCAAAGCCACCAATAAAAATTGTACATTTCCATATCTGCAAATCTGAACGTAAATGGATGCTTTTACATGAAGAAGTGCTGGCTAAATAAAGGGGTGCTACCACAGAAAGGAGAACTTCATGCTAGTAACTATGTTGCACTGGATTGTCAGTTGCCTTTGTCTGTTGAGTCATAGGGCACTGGACAGCCTTCATGACCGACCTCCACTCCTGTCTCTCTGCTGTCTTTTGTCCTGCTCTCTTCTCCCAGAGTCTGGAGAAGCAGGGAAAGGAAGATGTATGGTAATGCGCTGTCCAGCTGTACTGAGCTGCCCGGCTGCAAACAAAACACTTTATAAAAGGCCCATGGAGAGAGGTAAGGGGATACATCAATCAATTAACAATTACCCTGTTGCTAATCAGCTGTCCCTGGCCTCCATCGAGCCCCGGCTTTGTAATCCTGTTGGCAGCATCAATTAAATTCTTAAGGTTACGCTATTGAATTTTCCAGATAGAGGCAGAGAGGCGGGAATGAACTGTAACCGAGGCCTAATCGCAGCACAATTGTTCTGCTTTGGCTACTTTTTCACACCTCAATGCTGTCGTACCATTGTGGGCCTGATAGGATCTCCCAGGGCATTTTTAGAGAGAAGAGACTGCAAAACAGAGAAAGAGAGTGTGTGCCCATATACAGATGGATCATAAAAGAGTTCTCTTCCTGGGAGTGACACGGTGCCTGTTAGGTTACATACATCCAACACACATACGCCATGAACCCAGGTGTGGTAATATCAAACGTTAAATTACAAACACAAGTAAACATTGTTAACGACGCTGTACTTGAATTGCGTAATTTAAGACATACTTGATTGCTTATTGGCTATGTTCACTTTTGTAATGTAATCAGGATGTAATGATGTTTAAATGACCATATGTTAGCGTAAATGCTTACAGCGTCATGTTACCTCTCATGAATATGTGTAAGACACTAGATTAGATACTGGAGTCAGAAAGTGCTTGCATGTTGAATAATGAGTCCCATGTCATGGGTAGGAAGTCAGGATCTGCATAGCAATGCATGTTTTGTCCTTGTATTTGTCAACCCCCTTTCTTTGCTTCAACTAAGTCAGGCAATCATGTAAGCATATTTACGCATACAAACACATATACTAGGTGCTAAATATTGCATTCTGTCAAAGACAGATCTATTCATAAATCTGAGCATAGCTGAGAATAACATTTACGTATGTAGGTATGGCCACTAAATGCAGCTTAGATACATTTTGTATCCAAGTCAGATGGCATTTTGCTTAAATTTGATTCAGTAGATTAATTAATTTATTGTATTGAAGCATAAGCACTTTGTGAAGTAATAAAGAAGAGTTCTGCAGTGAGAGTGATTTGTAATTTAAAGGAGAAGACGTGGGAATTTGATAAGCTGCAATAGTTTCCTGACACTGCTGAAGAGAGACTGCTGACTCCAGTTTTATTTCCTGAAATGAAAGTTTAACAGGTTGACCTCGGGACCCTGGTCGTCTTGTCTCCAAATACCCTCCTTCCCCAACCACTTATCTCCACGATTGCTTTGGACACTGATCGCATTAAAACATCATGAATCATCAATTAAGAAGGGACAGAGAGAAAAAAAATTTGGGGGCTTGACCGGCATTCGATAGAAGGTCTGACTTTGAGACAAATTGTACCTCTAAACTCTTCTGTTCAGCTGCAACAAAGATACATATAAAAAAAAGATAAAAGGATGGGTAAAGCTTTTAAAAGAAAAATACATCAAGGAAGACTTTTTAAGCGAACGTTTATATGAGAAAGAGTCATTTCTGAGGTAGCTGTGCTGTTCTAGTGAAGAGAGTGAGTCTGAGTGTGCTGGTGAGAAATCATGATTTACGCACTATATAACAAAACAGATACACTTTAAAACTTTACATTTCACTTAGTTTATTAAAAAACTATTTATACTTGTTTTCCTGTGTATAATATTTACAATGCAAGCAAATGCTGAGAAATGAATAACATAAATGTTCAATTTAACATTTTATAAACAAATTTTCATAGGGTATGTATATAGGGATCCACACACCAGGAAAATCAGCTAAACAGTATGTTTGTTGGTATGCTGTATTACTGGCATAAATCGTCCGGAATTATGACAACAGGGTAAGCAGGATTTCTTGTGATCCATACAGTTAAATAAAAACCATTTTGTGACGCCATTTAAATTAATTTGTATGGCTTTTCCACTATAGATACTGCTCCAAAAAAGAATTATTCTTGAGAAAAAGTAAAAATAAAGAAAATGAAAAAGGTATTTGATTATTTTAAAGTTTTTTTTAAAAGTTATTTAAAATCACTTTATAAAATGCCTTTGCTAACTTATTTACTCCTATATTAGTCTTCTTTCATAAAGTCTGTGATTAGTACTGGTGAGTTCCAAATGTATGATTAATTGTGATGGTTTGGGTTAGTACTTGGACATTATGGTTGTCAGTATATTGGATCTGCTGTATATCTTATCATGTATCATCTGTATAAAAAAGCATTACCAACTGTGCACTTTAATCCACACATTATAGTGATGGAGTTCAAATAACAGCAACAGAAATCTACTCTGTGGATTTTCTGGTTATAGCATCCTCGTGGAAATCAGGTACAGACTGCTGTATGTGACCGAGGCTGTCTGTACATGCATGACATGAGACTCGCACTGGATATTTGGGAGAGAATTGTGAACGATAAGCTTAACTGAAAGTCGGCAAGGGGTGTGTAGCTCACCTATGGCTAGAATGAACCCACACACTGCTGTGAAAGGACCTCTGGCAAGTTCTGGGCAGCACCACAAGGTGTATGTTTTTCCACCAGCAGATTCAGCCGTGGCGCTTTTTCATCAGAGCGAGCGTGTGTACTCGGCAGAGCGTGAAGAGGCAGATTTTCCGGTAGTACAAGCCTGAGATGGGCTCCTGCATCTGGGGCCGGCTCAACCAACTCACCTCCCACAGAGCTCCCACTGTCACAGCTCAGAGACGAGATGCAGCAGCCCCAGGACATGACGGAGGGAGGGTGCTCTGGGGGAGAGTGAGATAGACAGAAAGAGAAAAAGAGGGAGAGAGAGAGCTTGCTCCCGGCTTATTTCTCTACACAGAAGCCCATCTGCCGGGCACCCATGGTGGGAGGACATCACTGCTCTTTGCCAAATGACAAAAAAAGCTCTGACGCCACAGGAAGCCAAATGCAATCCCATGAATCCAGGCATTGTCATTATTTTTCAGAAAGTCTTAAAAGTGCTATCTTTGTCCTTATGGTAGCTTGTTGAATTGCTTTCAGTTCTGTTGTGACTTAAGTTGATTCTAATGTGCAGTAAAAAAGCTCATTGCATTTTAGATTTGAAATATGTGGATGGTGTATATATTTTCTCTCTCGCAGAGTTAGTTCCATCAACGCGCAACACCAGGGGGGAAAAGGGAATTGACTCAGAGACCACAAAATGGTGTTTGCAGGCAGAATGTTGTGATATTGTAATATTTACTGTTAGCACCTCAGGCTACAAGTCACGCTTGGCTGTTGCCATCCAATGAATCGCTCTGAAACGGAGCACATCTGGTGTCCCTCCCCACCCTCTCACCCATCCTGCCTGTCTTCCTCTCCGGTTCCCTGTATCCATCCACGTCTGCGACGCTTTTACGCTCTAAAATCTCACTCTTTGTGGCACTTGCCCCCCATCCGGTGCTGAGGAAGTGGCCTGCTCGAATTGATCACTGCTAAGGCCAATAATTCATTGTGATTGAGGCTCCGTGGAGTGAACATGGGGGGCTGAGGCCACACAATGTCACCTGCATACTAATCAGCTCAAAGGACCAATAGGAACACAAGGGCTCTGGTCATGTGACCTGGTGTTTATTGTCTGATAAATGATGGGTCACAAAGGGTGTCACATCCCTCAGAGGCATGTTGCGCTGTCTAAAACTCCCTGTCAAACAAACCATCAACACAAACACATACCATCGCACCCCAACACACACCCCACACACTCATTAACCCCATCCAAGCAACTTTGTATCTGTCGTCACGGGCCGATTCCAGCCTGCGCTTGAAGCACTGTCAGCACACAAGAGAAACTAACTTCTCCCTCTACCTCTAACTCATGCAATTACTTTCCCTAATGTGTTTTGGAAGAGCATGGCAATTTGATTATCAAAGCAACACACACGCAACCCTCAACACTCCCTGAAGTCCCGAAGAAGAGGGAGCTAAATATTTTACTGTCTGTTGGGAAATCTGTCATGTGTTGTGGACACACATAATTCTTTTTGAAGCTGAAGTATCAATTCAGGTCACTTTGCACTTATTTAAGCAAAAAAAAAAAACCTTCTGAACTGTGGAGAGTTCAAAAATATTTCTGTTTAAAGCTTGTTAAAAGTTGTTCTTTGAATTGCAAAAATAATGGCTGTTTTTCCAAACACTCCCTGTTTGCCATTGGTCAGGACGAACAGATTGCCCACCCCAAACTCATGTCATTGGTTAAGCCATTGTTGCTATGTAGGGATAGTCAAACAGACAGATCAATGTTTTTAAAGCCCCACGGTTTCATAGTGGTAACACAAGAAGAAGTAATACAAGAATTAACAGAATAATTATATCCCCTGAACATAAATTCTGTAATTAGGACTCTATTTTAAGAATATATACCTAAATATGTCTAAAAGCAATGTCTACTGCAAAATGCACTGTAGGTCAGTGATATGTTTATGCACAACAATAAACAGAATTCATAGTGAAATCCTAAGCCACTTTCTATAATGTATTTTACTCTTTAGCCACAATATTATATTGTATGAATTACCTACATTTTGTAGCTTTTCTCAGATACTGATACAAATACTGATATACACGATCGGTTAGAATTAGTAATGTGACACTACTACACAGATAAACCTGATGAATTTGTTTTTAACGTGCACCACACAACTGAAGTTGTCACAGAACGGAAGGACACTGGTGTAGATTTACAGTGTCTGAATTCTCTGCTTGTTTAATTACGAGAATCGTCACAATGCGCTGCGACCCAACTCGCCCTCCCTGTTTTGTGCTTCTGTAGCGATTGACATGGACTTTGAAGAAAAGACCAGTATTTCCTCCTGTTTAATTGAAATGCAAACTACATCTGTAGCAGTGCCAGAGAATTGCTAATATTCTTTTTGCTGCAATGATAAAGGCCTTCACTATTTCTGTGGCTATCGGCTTGGTCATGTGTGTAATTGCTTCATGCAGCCTCAAACCCTCAAATGCACCAATGTAAATATTAAAGAGAGAGGAAGCTTAATAAAACATTGTTCAAACAAGACAGGACGGATATCTCCATGCCTGTCCGTCTGCACTCGGGCTCAATGGGACCTGTAACCCCTCAGAAGAACAACAGCTATGAATGAGAGAAAAAAAGGAATGATTTCAAATAAACCTAGAGAAACTTAGAGGGAGGGCAGAGGAAGAG
This sequence comes from Ambastaia sidthimunki, assembly GCA_036877625.1. NCBI lineage: Eukaryota > Metazoa > Chordata > Actinopteri > Cypriniformes > Botiidae > Ambastaia > Ambastaia sidthimunki. The sequence goes on along the minus strand of JAZGTK010001458.1, from coordinate 8,899 downwards.
AAAAGTGAGTGGAGCCAATAGATCAGTCTGACTTTTATTGGTATTGATCAGATACAAGGCTACGAAGCAGATGAGGGTCAGTCTGATATCTCACTGTCACCTTGACCTTGGGCCAGCAGTAGCCTTGTGACCTCTGACCCTTATAACCTCTGACACCTGACCTCTGTCCTCCTTCCGTGGAGTCCATGGGGGAAAACATCACGCTGCCTTCTCCCCAAATGAAAATTGACTTTCCTCCTCTTGGATGCTGGAAATGTAGGTTAAAGCATGTCAATAATGTTTCAAACGAACAATTTTTCCCCAGAACAGCTGACACTGAAATGAATTGACATTTTTTTGCAGAGGAAAGGTTCAGAGCACTACGAAAGCACTTGAAGGGAGTTGTTGGGTGCTAACCGCTTGGCCATATTGATCGCACACTTAAAGTGCACGCACACACTCTAAAGAGCATTGAGATTCAGACACAGGGCACCCGAAGCTCGTGCACACCAGCGCTGCCCTAATGGTAATTGCTTTCGATCTTCACTCGTACATCCATGATTTACTGGCTTCTGCTGACACCAAAAATTTTGGAAAGAAAAATGGATCACAATGTGATTTTTTTCTACATGTCATGTCTCTTTTCTTCTTATCCTCTTTGGGGTGTTTGGAGTGCAGGTGGAAGATGCCAAGAGGAGAACTTCATTAATATTACAAAGTAGAAAAGCAGCAGTTAAATATGGTAGTGGATCATTTGGAGAGGACGCTTGGCTTTGTCCTGCTCCATCATGGCAGTCTCCTCTGTCTGCATAAGGGGTGGGGAGAAAAGAAATAGCTCTTTCAGCCCTGTGGCATAATTACTTGAGATGGATTGCAGCAAGAATTGCTTGTCCCTCACTGAAACAGTCAGGTGCCATTAATTGCCCTCTAAACACATCATTCAGGGTTGTGTTCAGGACATCTTTGGACTCCTAATAAAGGCAAAGTGGTGGATTGAACTGATTGCAGCTGTAGGTCATCAGGAAACAAACTATTGTTTCTAGCTTGTGAAAAATTACACAGCTTGAAAGGTGTCGATGCGTCCAGCAAAATTGTGAGGTTTGAGTGTGACAATCGAGTTTTGGTCCTCAGAAAGGATATCCTTTGTTATTTGAAACCTTAAAAAAAGTATATCTTTGCATATGGTGTATTATAAAATTAAGTTACAGCTATAAATTCTGATTGGATAAGTCACATTCAAAGTTAGTGTCTGTAAACGTACACCTGTGACATTCTGGTGCACATTCTTTAATAACACACCAAGTGCAAGGTGCTTGGCAACCACAAACAGGCTGTTTTACTATATCACTTGGTTAAAAATGTGTTTATTCAGATAATAATAAATGTAACTGTTTGGAAAACATAATGTATTTTGTCATATTATTGTTGCAAATGCTTTATGAAATAGCTTTGTGTCATGGAACACCATTTACAAGAAAACATGTAGTTCCACCATGTTGTTTTTGACAGTACCATGGTATTTTTTCAAGAACTTTGCAAGCCATTAATTTCAGTACTTTGGTATTACAATCTGATACTATTTATGTACCATAGTACCACCACAGTACTTTGAGGGACCCTTTACTCATAGTAAAATCACGTAATGTAAGGTCTCTCGTGGCTTATTGCTTTATTATACCTTGACTAAGCTTGATAATTATGTAAATCCAAGCCAGAACTGCAGCTACAGTTGTGTGTGAAAGCAGTCACACTGACAGACTCTCTTCTATTTAGCCTCTTTATTTGTATCTCTTCCCCCTTCAATCCAGCTGTAGCTGACAGTTGCTTCTACAGCAGCTCATTAAAGGAGATTTCAATCTTTGTTCAGCCTGTTCTGAGCAGACCGTTTGCATCCACTTTCCTTTACAAGCTGCCGATGGTAACTGTGTTTACAATCACTGAAAAACAACTCTCACGTCTATTCATTCCCAGCAGCCTGTTTTCCTGTCAATATCTCAGACAAGTTGGCAATTTCAATCACTGTACTTAAGTATGAGACATTGTCTTAAATGGGCAATTTGTGCTGTTAGGATTGCTTCAAGCACTGGGCCAGTACAGAGTGAGAAACTGCAGTATTGAAGACATGATGCCTTTAGTATTATTTATGTCAGAAATAAGGTCTAATTTAATTTACACCATGTCAATTTTATCTCAGTGGTGTTAGAATCTTTTTTGCAATATTGAGTCTAGCAACAATCAAAGTAAGATCAGTAAAAGTCGTTCAGAAATGTAGTTTATAGTTCCATTTACACTGTCTCACAAGTAAACATCATTTTATCAACAGTTACTTAAGAACCACCAAATCATCATTCCAGTAACATTTGTACCTCATGTCAGAGGTTTTCAATGAAGACTTGGTTGTTCTTTGACCTTGTTTTGCAAAACTGTTCTGAGATGTTGAACTGAGATGTTCTAAATATTACAGTGTGTTTCTATCAATTATCAGTTGAGTTGAGTTGCTTGTTTTTGTTGTATTTAGTTGTGCGGTGAATATAACTATTAAATATATTAGTGCGGTAAATATGTTAACAGAGTAACAGAGTTAACAGAGTTTGGTGTCACATGTAAGACTGAGATTTCTAGAATACTACATACTGTATATTAAACATGTAGTGTACGTTATTATCCTGTTACAAATATAATCCAATAAAATTGTTCACAGTGAGAGATTTTGAAGCAGATTGTTGAGTTTCCAGAGATCTGGTAGCTGAGCTGACACCTGCGTGACCTCCCTTTCCTCTGAGCTTTTGTTTGTTTGAACTTTCAACAGCAGAATTAACCAATTGGAGCCAATCCAAGAGTTTTTTCCTATAATGTGTTTGTCAAGTTCATGATACAGCTCATCATCGGACCTCTCAGCAACACACGTGGCAGTCATAGCAGTCATTTCGTACTGTTTGTCTAATGGATGGTCCATTTTAACACACTAATAAGAGTTTTTAAGTACTGTTTCATCTCTGCTGAGTGGCCCTTTAATTAATGGCCAATAATATGTGTCGTTTAAATAAATAAACACTTTAATTGGTTCAGACTTATCACAGAATGGCAGATTGGGAGTGACAGGATAAAACATGTTCAACCTGTTTGTGTTTTTACTGTTTTAAGGTCAGGATTTACAACCCACGGTCAGTCTTTTGTTTTCAGTAAGTGACCTTTGACTTTGCACTTTCTCTAAATGGAAAGCTTTATTCAGAAGTGGGTAAAATTTGACTTGTATGCACTGTGATTGCACCCTTATAACCCATTTTCATTTTGGAGTAGCCTAGCTCCAGATACTCTGAGTGGACTACCATATGTCCAAAGATATCACCAAAGATTTTTTCTTTAATTTAAATTTAAATAAACAGCACATTCTTACACTAAGAACTTTACACACACACATAAACTACCATAATAAGTGATGTAATCTCAAATAAACCCCTAAAATTAAACCCTTTTACATGTAGTAACGTTGTAGAAGTATGTAGATGTTTGTGAACAAAGTTTGTAATTATCTGGATTTGGAAAAGGTGTTAATTCTAAAATGGATATGATTTGATTTAATACAGTTTACATCTTCTTCATGAAGTACCATAAAAAGTTGCATTTAATAAGAGGACAATTTAACAGGTAATGTAAACAGAATGAATTTATTTGGTCAACACCGCAGGTGTATTAACTAAAGGTCCAGAATAGTAGAAAAAGCTCGCTGAAATATTTATGCTGGTTTGATTTGTATCACCCCCTAAGGACGAGCCACTGAAAACATGCAATCTGTGAATAGCTGCGGGCAAAGTAGTGAGAAGGTCAGACCTATAGACTCTTCTTTACATGAAAACCCACCCATCAAAAGGAAAGACAGAAGGAGATATATTCTCCACCTGGGAGCAGAAATATCAGCTTTGGAGGGCTATAGATCTCCCCCCTCCCTTTTCTGTTGTTTCAGACATCTTTCCTCATTTTACTGGGATCAAAAATCCATTTTGGATCATCCGTTCAATATTAAATCTGGCAGGTGCTTGTATACACAACAAACTCAATTTGCACTAAGGTTTTGAAGTCTTTCACAGCAGTATCAGTGGCCAACATCAAAGACCTGCTGTTTCAGTTTTAATACCACAGCAAAAAGGTTTTGTATCTTCTTGTCAAGTTGTGAGATTCAACAGTACGTAATCTTTTCAAATTCTTCTTCTGGAAGATCTGTTTTCCTATTTATTACAAATGGTATGAGAATATTTCAGGTTAGATATTTAGGAATACAACACGAATACACCTTATTCATTTATGTTATTTTATCTTCAGTTCCATTCTAAACAATATTATTACAATTGAAAGTTATTTTATTATTTTTGTTTGCACAGTGATGCAATGTAGTGCAATATACACAGATACATCAAATAAACACCCAGTGTTTAAAAAATACATTGTAATCAAAATAAATTTTAATTCACTTTTACTCTGTATAAAAAAATTAATTCCTCCTTAGATTCCGGATTCGCTTTTCTGTGTTTCAGTTTTAAGAAATTCATTTTAAATCTCCTAATCATTGACTTGAACCTGTAGTTTTCCATGACAACTCCCGCCAGAACACAAGGCTTTGTCTTTCATTTCCCCATGGTTACGTAGTCAATGAGCCCGGAAACATAGCAAAAGAAACCAAACCCTCTGTGCCTAATGGAAAATTCTCAGTGCCACCAAAGAGGTCCTTGAGGGAAAGGCTGGGATATGCCTGATTACTTTCTTGTCAGATTTAGTATTACTGCTTTCATATCAGAACACTATAAAAACAAAACTTTAAGATTTTTGAGACAAAAAAGGCAATAAACAACAACAATGAAAGTGGTATCAAAGCATCTTTAGAAGTACTCTATGCTCATTGTTGAGTCTCAATAAAATGTAATGTAATTACAATCCAGCAATTACCCAGTAAAGCCCAGACATAATCAATAGGCCATCAGACAACAGGTCACAAGGTCAGAGGTCAAGCGTCACAGGTCGCTGCTAGTTTGGTAAGGCCTAGCTGGTGTACTTGTGTGTGTGAGAGTGTGTGTTCAGTAAAAGAGATGATGCTGATTCTGAGCTCAGATAAATATTGGGTTGAACAAAAAGCCCAGAGAGATACAGCTCTGAATAGATTATCTGTGCCACATGAGGTAAGGTGCAATCTATTGATTGGGTTACTGCGCTATTTTAGCCCAGTGTAAAGGACCTTTAACTGATTTCAGGTGCAGTTCCTTCAAATGAAACATCTGAACTTGAAAGCACAATATTACCTCACAGCAGATGGGACCGGTAATGAAATTACAGTTTAGTTTGAGGCTTCTATCTGATATCTGTATAAAGTGAAGGTTTTGATTCTGTCTAGGAATTTGTACAACGCATACCTGAGGCCTAGGCCCATTTACTTCTGGAGTAATCTAAAAAATGCTGGGTTGTTTTCAAACCATTGGAGAACAACAACCCTGCATAGGTTAATTTATAACCAAACAGTGGGTTCCATCCACTTTTTACCCAACCATGGGTGGGTGTAGCTAAAGTGTAGCTAAAGCAGTGAAACCACTATCATTATAACACAATTGAGATATACATATCAACATATCAAATATTCACAAAATATTCACAATGATTTTGCTGTATATATAAAATTAAGTGGCACTGTGACTATTGCAATGATTTTAATAAGTGCTTTATTTGGTCATTAATGACATTATCTATGGACTGGGTGTTTCTTAACTCCTAGTTCAGGACCCAGTGGACTGACTGGGAGCCTGCCAGTCCTACAGCTGTCAATTTAAAAAAAAAAAAATTGTTTAAAAATCAAGAAAGAATTTTTTATGCACTAAAATGTTTCAGTAAAAATAATTAATCTAAAAACAAATTATTAAAATCAACATTCACTAAATGAAAACACATTATATATTGTATTTTACATTTTGCATTAATCAAAAACAAAATCTGAGCATTATTTAAACCACTCAGCCATAATAATACATTAATACTAATAACAAGCCACAATAATAAAAATAATTTTTTAAAATCTTTTAAGCCATTTTGAAATTATTTTTCAACTATAATGCCTATTATATGCATCCTGAAATTAAATAAATAGTGACTAAAAATATTTCTCTGCTTTCATTTTAAAAGTAGCCATCATGTTTAAATCATGAATATTATGGGATGGTCACAGTTGAAGGTTCAGAATCCGATATGACTACAGGAAGAACTCGTTTGGGGGCATGTTAAGTGAATTACCGCCATATTTCCCCGTCCCTGGATAAGCACTTTGAGCAGGCTATGGCCCATCAGCACGCTCCCGCCAGCTACCAGCACGTCCTACCATTCGTAGCCGCGCTACACCTCTGCCTGCTCTGATCCGTGACCCTCTTCAGCACGTTGGAGAAGAATCATCCAAACGTCATGCGGGAGTGCGAGTAGTACATCATCTGCCCCATCCTGTGTTGAAGCACCCCTTACCCCACCCCGCTCCTCAGCTCCCAGTGTTTCTGTGAAATATGTGCAACTTCCTATTTAAATTAGGAGCCCCTGAACCATGAAGAACACCACAGGTATCAGTGGAGGAGGCAGCCGGCTACGACAGCGGCCTGCGCCAAGCAGCTAACACTCCACAGACACACAGGCATTGGGCTGTGACATATTAAATGCAGGGAAAATAAATTACCTTCTCTCTGATGACTTATATGTCTTCAGACTCCGCGCAGCTCATTGGGGAAATCTCCTCTTTTCTTTTTTGGTTGTGCTTCAGCTGTGATATTTTTTGAACCTGCAGTTAATTGCAGGAATTTTTGAATGTGCTGCAAATCATCTGCTGGTTTAACAGAGTGAAGTTGGTCAAGGAAACGTTCAAATGAGTTGGAACGATCAGTCAGTGCAGAGTAACACGCTCCATTTTATAACACAATAACACAGACAGTACTGTTGGTACATATGCTTCACATGCAAAGCTGGTTCCTAAAGTATTATACCAAAAATGTCTAATTCTTTGAAGAGAGGGAAGTCCCACAGTGCACTGCAACAAACTTAGTGTAAAAATAAATCCAAGATGGATGGGGCAAGAGAAATAGATTATAAACAGATCATTGTAATTAAAAATAAAATTCTTTAATCAAAATTTGTGTATGCAATATCTTTTCAACTTATTGTAACGTCATGCCCTTAGCTTAGCAACATGCTAATGTCACATTTTATTGAAATAGGAGCTAGGCCTTATTTGTGTGTATATTCCTTACAGTACATAGTGCATTGCAAATTGTACGTTTAGGATGTGCTATCATGGTTAAGATTTAAACTTGGCTAACTAGGCAGGTCTAACTAGGCAGCAGGCAGCGATGTAGCCCCCTATGTTTTAAAAACAGAACTCACTAGTCACTAAATCCAGATGAAATACACATGAAAATATTTTACTGTTACAGGAAAAAACAACCATGAACTGCATCTGTGTCAATTACTGAGTAATTGCAACATAATTGTTCTAAAAACAGGTGAAACCATTATCTGCCTTTTAAATATGGACATCCTGTTTACTCTTGCTCAAGTTGTTTACTCTTGTGTTTGCCTGTTGTGACATGTTTTGCGCATCAGCAGAAACTCTCTCATTACAGTAATGAGAATCTTTTAGAGTCACATGGTGAAGAGATGACTGAGCCAGGTGCAAACAAATAACTTCTAATGTACGTATTAAGTTACACAGTAAACAAAAAAAGGAGAAAAATCTATACGTGAGTAATGAGCCAATGCTGTCTGCACTAGTGTAAACACTGGGGCTGTTGACAAACCGAATCCAGTGTCTGATTCAATAAAGAGAGGCATAATGTTGCTCTGGATCTACGACCGCATATACCTTCAGTCAAAAAGAGGTCAAAGAGGACTGTTGAGGCTAATCTAGACTCACGGTTTCAGTGAGTCTAGATTATGCACTGTAAATCACTGTAAATCATGTTCAGAAGCATTTTTTGTGGGATAAATGAAGAGGGTGATGTCATATCTTGAATTACTACCGGATTTTAGGGTTTCCCCACCTCCATCCAGTATTGGGTTAAATAGATTGGCCCATGGCTATAGCAAACAACTGATCAGGTTTGAATTAGACAGCAGCCTACTGCAAAGCCAGTAAAGGCCCATTTATACCAGTTCTGAATTGTTAGCAAATATATAAATCTGTAGCAAAACATATAAATGTGTGTGTGTGTGAATTGCATGTTTACATATATGCATGTATGTATGCTGTATATGTATGTATGTATAAACAGACTTTCTGCTTCTTGCACTAAAAGCTGAACACTGAGAATTCAGCATACTATATGGATTGTAGGAGTATCTACAAGAGAACTAGAGAATAGTCTCTCTCTCTCTTTCTCTCTTTCTCTCTCTCTCCGTCTTAAGAGGCCTAAGATGTTCAAAAGGCATAACAGAGGGAGGGCTGGCTATTCTAAGGTATCAAACAGACTCCTGGTGACTTTGATCAGTGGTATCTTATTCAATGCGAAATTACGGCACGCCGCTTCTCGACTTTAAGACATGCTGGTGAAATGGAAACATATAATAATATACACAAAACCAGGCAGAGAATGAAAGAAGTCTTTTGTCAGTACTTTGATTACTGTTAGGCATTGTGACTCCTGAACAGGCTCTTACAATTACTACAACACAAGAACAGGAGAGAGAGTGAAATAAAACGACAGAGAGAAAAGTGAGAGTCAGACTGAGCGAACGTCATTAGACACAAAATATTGTGGCTATTCTTGCTAGTTAGAGAGGATATTATTTAGGGCCTTTCAGATTAGAGCCACTATTTGAGTCACATGACACTTAAACAGAACATTTCTATGAGAAAGAACAAACAATTCTGGAATAGAGATTCGAATAAACACTGGAAGTTGAGGGA